>JASFDD010000195.1:0-37408 GCA_036937055.1 Nidula microcarpa | reverse complement strand
GCAAGGGTCAGGCCTGATTGAGGATGTGCAGCTGGTGGGACATCCAGCTTGGATGCTAGTTGGCTGTTGTCAAGGCTGAATTTTAATGAAGTGGGCTTGTGTGTGCATACAGGTGGTTGTGTTTGTGTGGACATGCTGTACCCTAGATAGATCCATATACACAAGTTCTATGCTCAGGCAGAATGGGACCTCTACACAGGTGGTTCTACAAATATATCATATACATACAGAACCACTAGTAGAGAATATGAATGTAAATAATTTTTTGGCAAGTTCAGGCAAGAGAGCTCTTACATGTGGTGATGACATGCAACTGGTCAAGGCAGAGATGAAGTGATATCCTGTCATGAATGATAAGAATATTCTCTTACTAACAAAGAAAAAAGATATGGACCAGGTAAATAGATTTTTGGATCAAGTAAGAAAATCACAAGATGCACAAGTTGAACTACTGTCAGGAAGACACCACATGCGACCACATAAAACAGCAAGCAATGTAATGTTTGATTCATAGCCAGGCTATGATATGATCAAATTCATGCTTTTTAAACAGAATATAAACATAATCTACTTACCTGATTGCTCCGGACTTTGATTCCAAGAACATTATGGTGATTGTTGCTGGATTATAGCCATGATACACAAACTTTCTTCTTAGACCATACCTGGTAGGTATAGAATATGTTGGATGCAAGGACATTTTACACTAGAAATGCTTTGTGCAAATGGCAAATGGATATGGTCCTGTAAGCTTCTGAAATATTGCAAACAGAAGCTTGCAAGTCTGGTGGGAGATTTCAAATAGTGCAGCAGATTGTTGCAAAAGTTTCCATGTACAGGGTAGAGGTCTGAATCAATGCCTTGATTAATGGATAGGTACCCCACTGACAGTGAACATGGAAAGGAGAAGTTATGTACAGTGCAAAGTTTGCCTGGCTTGGGAACAAGAGAGAGGGGCAATGTTTGGAAAAGGCTGATAAGGGATTCAACTTTGACTTGCAAAAGAGGTCCAAGAAAACACTCAGACCTAAACCCTCTCTCAATGATCTCTTCATAGGCAAGGGAATAGGTGTGTACTGATGGGTTATTAAATAGGGTTTGAGTGTAGTGGATAGTGGAAATGCCTGCATCAAAACTAGTGCAAAAGCTATTGGGCAGGTTTGGGTATCTGCTGAGGAGGTTATGTACATTGAAGAGATGTTCTCATGCATCAGTGTGATAGGGGTGAGAGCTTCATGCCTTCTATGCTCAAGAACAGCTCTGAGCACCATGAGTGGTGTTTCCACATCCTGAGCACTCATGGATGTGAGTGGAGCTGCAGCTGCAGCAGGGTATGGGTTGCTGCCAATCAGAGCAAATGATGGCACCATCTGGGTTGATAAGCCTCCCATGATTGTTGTGCCTGCAGCATGCTGCATGACCATCCCAGAAGGTCTCAGAACAGCATTTGCTGACATTGTGGTGGTGATGTCTGAGGCATACAGCACAGGCTGAGGGACTGTTGGAGCCTGTGCCAGATGGAAAAAATAGTGTCACTGTGTGACATTATGGAGGCATGATGTCTAGATGTTGCAGGGGAGTGAGACCTCTTTCCACACCTCACATCATGACCACAACCATTAGTGGGTGAGTTGGATTGGGAGTGATCTTGAGAGTGTCCACCATAAGGGTGAGATGTCTCCCTGGCTGTCTGGTTCTGTCTGGTTCTGTTTGGTTGAATGTTCAGCTGCTGGCAGGGAGCAACAAATCTTAAGGTCTTACAGTGCAGCTGCCATCTGGTGTTGTGTAGTCATGTAGATAGTTCTTGCCCATGTGTGATTTTGAGCCAATGCAGCAGGTGTAGCAGGTACAGGACATGGTGCAACTAGCATGTGGCATGAATGCAACATGGGGCAAGTGGCAGTATAGCAGTAGCATGCAGATGAGGATTGGAACAAGGCAGGGAGGGAGGAGAATGTTAGCTTAAGGGGACAACAGAAGAATAAAAAACCAAACTGACCAGTCACTGAGACTCTGCATTGATATTGCTCCACAGCTCACTCTGAATTGTTTCCAGCAAATTGGTATTAATGATTGCAATGTTGAAGATGGGACCATCACCTTCCTTCATAGCACCCAGTCATCTGCACCTAGTGCAGGCCTGGTAGGTGTGGATGACTTTTTACCATGCATATGGTCCAGATAAGTGCTGCTCCCAAGATTGACAAAGAACTGGAGCAGAGCCATTGTAAGTGCCTCTGGCCACCCTGTGCTGAGAATATACTTGGTAAACAAACAGTTTGCATATGTGAACTGGTCCCATGAGAGATCTGCATCCTGCACAACACACCTTGAGGCTTGAAGTGATGCTACAGGGTGTAGAGTAACAAGATCACCTACTTGACTAATGCTGAAGGTGTTGTCAGCTTCTGTGTGATAAGTGATCATGGCATCAGCACAGCCTTCCCATGTGAAGTACCATAGTTCCAAGTACTCAAAGTTGGAGACCTTGTTTATGGCATAGGAGGAAGGTTGAGGGGTAATGGAACTGTCAACTGACAAGTTGTGATTGAAATCTGGTAGCTTGGTATGAATTTTCCTTTCCCTCTCAGGTTGCTCCTGTAGCTGTTGCTGCTCTTCTGCTTCCCTCAACTGTCAGTTTGATACCTCTGATTCTTCTCATTCTACCTCAATTTGCCTGGTCCATGCCTCTCACCTCATGGCATTCTCCTGTGTCCATGCTTGGGTGAGCATAAGGATTGCATCCTTGTTTGTTGTGCCAGTGTTTCTCATGAGGACTCACATTGGTTCATAATGTTTGATCAAAAAATAGGGGGAGACCTCGAGGTGAGGGTCTTGCATGATGTGCTATGCCATGGTGTCAAGGAGTATGTGTGTAATGATAGAATTTTATCCTGAGGTTTTTGGAGGAATGATAATATGGAGTGTTATATTGTAAGTATAGAATAGTTTGTGTAAAAGGAGTGGAGGGAGCTGCTCTTGGCAACAGGCAGCTCTCCACAGACAAGTGTCATGATGGCAGGAGCAGGGAATTGATCTGCACCCAACATTCTGACAAAGACACTATTCCAATCCTTCACTTGTGCCTTGTTATGTCATAGAAACCAACCAATGCTAACACCTCTTTTTGGAGTGCAATTCCAATGCCAATGCACAAGGTAAATTTGAAAGGGTCCATATGATCATTCTCTCCTGAAAGTCATGTAGAAAATGGTTTTTGGTACTAAGATTCTGCCTCCTTAACCTCCTTAAAAATGCATCAGCATTGGAATTTCCCCTCTCCAGATCCCCTCAAATATCAACTTTGGCATTGGCATTGCACCCTCAAATAGGTGTCAGCATTGGTCAGCATTGGGATCTTGCCCTCTGTGCAGCTATACAAACACATTAGCATTTTCTGGCATCAGGATTTAACCCCTCTGGACACACCAAAACCACTTTGGGCTCTGGTGTTGGCAATATATGTTGGCCCACTTCAGGAAATATGCTAGCTAGGCCTACAAGGAGGTTTATCTCTGCTTCTTTCGAGGAATGGGCACCCAAGACACAAGTTCAAAGGTCAGAAGGAACACAGAGTCCAGTAGCCCCACGAGAGTGAAGCTCGCCCACAATAACCAACAATAACTGGAAACCAATGAGCGGCAAGCGAAAGAGTGCACAAACATACGCACCCCAGGCAAGGAACTATTGTGAATTGAGGTCGCAGTGGTAAGATAGCTGAACTTGATTTTAGGTTAAGCTTCCTACAAAGGCCCTTATACAAGTATTCTACAATATTTTAGATAGCTACAGAATGTAACTACTGAGTCAATGCTTGCTAAGATAATTACTAAAAATATTACTAAGCCTGAGATAACCTCTTCTAGGATGTGCCAGATGCTATTCCAACAGGAACTACCTCGGCCTAATGCCCATGTTGTTCACAGTTTTAGTAGGTAACGAGAGCGAAGGCACTTCCTTTCCCCCATCCTCTGTGTCATCTGTCATCTCCCCGAACTTCACGTGGAAGTGAACAGTGGTGTAGCAGCAACACCGTCCACGAAAGCAACAAGAAGACGAGGAGGACGAGCCTCATCGATTGGGTAATTGACCATTCCCATTCCCTCTCCATGACTCTATAACGCCCCGATCTTGTGTTTCACCCAGGTGTGCTGTAAGATGCATGGCGATAGGGTGATGGGGGAGGGCCTGGTCAAAGGCGACGGGCCGGTTCTAATGCAGAGCAGAAACTCAAAAGTTCGGGTTGAAAGAAAATCTAAAGAAAAACAATCAAGTAAATGACATATTTGAGAGGAACTTTATCAGGAGAGAGCTCGGGGATTCCAAACGGCAATGCCAACGCGACTCTGAGTTTTTGTGTCAATTGTCCGTGTGCTTACACTCAGAGGACGCATGAAAGTGAGCATCTCCTTGTCCACTAGATAATGAAGTCGATACACAATGGATTCATTTACCATTTACATACTATTCAAGTACGATAGCTCTAGTTTGCAGAATTTAAATGGCAACATTACTGGATAGAGGTCGTCGCTGCTTTCCCTTCTGCTATGGCATACAGAGCTGCCCTGTCTTCACTACAGTCAACCAGTGACTTGAACATGCTGCCTTCGTTTTGAAGGAGAGATTTGGGAGTATCAAATTCGGCCTGCATCGTCATTAAACGACAGACGGACTTCAAAATATGGGTACATCACTTACAATTCTGCCATCATCAAGAACCATCTATTTTATTTTGTTAATCGAAACTGAATATAAAATATTTCAGAAGACTTACAATTTTATCAGCATCCATAATTGTTTGCAGGCGATGGGCGACGGTAATGACAGTCACGTCAGATGCCAGCTTTTGTCGTAATGTCGTCTGTATCACAGCGTCCGTTTTGTAGTCTTGAAAATCTCAGGTAAATAATACATTAACAATATTTCCAGAAGACATACCGATGGCAGAAGTTGCTATACAAAAAAAAAAAGGCAACCTTAGCGTATGTCTCGGAGGGAGCTAATGTCGCCATGCACCTTCATCTAGGATGAGAAGTTTGCTGCCTCGAACCATAGCTCGAGCGAGTGCGACAATTTGCTTTTCGCCGACTGAAAGATTGCTTCCTCCAGAAGAAATGTTGCTATCAAGTGTAACACATCCTTCTCCGTGCTGTTCTTGGACAGAGAATAACCCCGCAGAGCGGAGCGCATCGTTCAATGTTGCATCATCATGCTGTTCAAATGGATCCAGGTTTCGTCGAAGTGTACCTATCCATGTGTTAGCCCAAAATGAAATATGTGTGGGCCATTCATAATTTACCACTGATGAGCTCAGGCTAAATTCGAGACAGAAGATTAGAGGGACATCATTGGTTAAAGAGTTTCACCAACCATTTGAGGTATAATAGTGACATTTGATCTCAAAACTTCCAAGTTGAGCTTATTCGTAGAAATCCCGTCATAATAGACCGTTCCTTCTGTTACTACGCATCTCATCAATGCTAGTGTTAACGTGCTCTGCAGAAAAAAAGTTGAAGATAAGGTAATTCATTATCAATACTAAAGGAATCCCACCTTTCCGCTACCCGTCCTACCCACTGATCGAGTCGAGGCAGTCAGTATCCGTGAGTTGAGTCAGTTTTATAAAACCAGACTTGCCTACACCAACACGTTGTCCAGACTCAATTCGGAACGACAGGTCACGCAAAATAGTTGGTCCATCCTGAGGGAGTTGTAAATAGAATAAGCAAACTGGCAAACCTCAAGATTATTCTCGACATGCCTGTGAATAACGTGCAGAAAGGGTTTCGACTACTATTTCTCCGCTTGTGGGCCAGGCTGCAGGTGGCTTCCCATCCTTGGTTGATGGCGGTTCATGGTCGATATCGAGATACCCTTGGATACGTTCGAGGCTGCAATATCACATTATTGACAAGAATTTATCACCGGAACATCAAAGTAACTTACCTGTTGGACTCTACCTCAAGTCTGTTAAAATACCTCACCCACCAAAGAATCATAGTACAGAAATCCACGGCCATGTTCAGGGAAAATCCAGTGTTAGATGCCCCAATGGTATGTCCATAAACAAGATATGTCGCCAGGGCCACCGTAAACAGTTGGCCCAATAGGTCGATACGTATACCAACCCATCGATTCAAGTTCCAGGATATCCGAGAAATCCGCACGTAGTGATCGATCCGCTTGATTGAGTCCGCCTTAAATGCAGATTGTGCGCCATAAGCGCGAACAGATACTATTACTTCAAGTTAGGTTCCTGATCTCAGTTAATAAATGGAATTGGTCTTACCTAGGCCAGCAATAGCTGCACCGAAGTGGGCTAATACCGGGGATTTTGCATTGCTGACAGATTATCGTAGATTGTAAGTAGTGCAGACTCTTCGTAGTAAGCCTTGATAGTCACTTGCCTCATTTCTCGTTTTACGGACAGCTGGGCCTGCAAGTATATATGCCCAAGATAGAAACCTAGAGCTGCAACAGCCAGACCAGGGAATAAAAAGATGGGAGTAAAGATGATGATCACGCCGATGTTCGTAAGCATTGCAATGCTCATATCGGCCAATTGCATAAATATCTGAGCAATCAAGCCGTCGACGACGCGTATATCTTGCGTACATCTCGCAATAATTCTGGCGGTTGGAGTTTCATCTAGCCATCTGCGAAGTAGTTAGTTCGAGGCAGATATGGATTTGCGTTGAACGTACCGGAGAGTGCTTGATAGAATGGAATTGACCAACATCGTGCTGATAACCCGCGACGCTCTTATACTTCCACCGACATAGAAGAAATATGATGCAATATTGAGAAGTATTCCTCCAAAGACAATCAATGAATAGAGGGAGAGGTACCTATTGAAATTTAACCTCAGAAATATACCTATCAGATTAAAGAATGACACTTACAAAGAAACTTGAACATCTGAAGGATCTCGATTCTCGTATTGAGAGCCCCAGTATCCAAGAAACCATGTTTGAAAGGTCTTTACCCAGTTGGCAATAAGGAACCCAGAAACCCACAATGAAAAGAAGATTAGAGGGTAATCTCCTCCGAGGCCAGAGAGAAACAACTTCATGGACTTCCAGGTGACATGTCCTTTGGCAATTTCTTCTGCGACCACAAGCTTACCCTTGCCAGGAGCTTCCTTTTTAGCCAACGCATTTACTTCCTCATTTGCTACTTCCATTTCTTGACAATCGACCTCCACTTCTGAGGTGAGAACAGGGTCTTGAGCAAGAGCGGCTTCGGGATCCACTCCCTGTGTTCGTATGACACCATCCTGACCAATTGACACGATAAATTGGGCTACAGGCGTTAGCAGGTCCACGTTGTGCGTCTATGAAGCAGAATTTTCTGTTAGTATATGCTGAAATTTGCACACGGATAGCAAGACTGACCACTAACAAGACAGTGCGCCCTTTCACCAGATCTCCTCGGAAACATTTATTAACAATCCACACGGAGCTTCACTCTGGAATCAGTATGTTGAAGGCCTCATCGTGCTTTTGAAGACTTACGTGTGCATATCAAGCGCTGCAAACACGTCGTCCAGCAAGATGATTTTAGCTTGGGAATAGATTGCACGGGCGAGGGTAACTCTGGCCTATTTTGCAATGATTCGGAAACCATATTAGATTGTGATCAGACGACAACCTTCCACGCTTACTTTTTGTCCTCCGCTAAGTAGGGTAATCCGTCAAATTCAGCGGGCGACTCGTTTGTCAGGAAATCAGATACCTCAGAGTAATTCCCTTTTCACCGACCTCCGTAGCGTCTCCGGCGTCAAAGAGTTCAAGATCTCTCATCAAGCCACACTGATGAAGAACTTTGCAATACTTTAGTCAGAAGAAAAAATCCTGGAATCTTTTCTCACCTTTTCGATAGCGGGCTTCTTCATAGGGAGATCTGAACAGGATATTATCGCGAATGGTAGCATTCTGCACCCAAGATTCCTGAGCAGCATACGCGACACCTCCTTCACTCGGGAGACTGAACCAGGAGTCGGCGCTAGAGCGAATAAAATGCATTTCGCCTGTGGTGATCTGAGTAGGTAGAAAGGGTGGGAAATTCGGAAAAGTACCAAGTAGCGCCATTAATATCGAGGTCTTTCCGGAGCCCCTACGAATTTATTAACGCATTAATACCAAAAAATCGTCTCATTCAGTACTCACGTTGGTCCAATAATAAGATTAATGCAGTCGGGTTTGAAGAGCAGCTCATCATCTATACGGAGCCTATATGCTCGACGAGAAGGCGTTACGGAACCATCATGAGATTCAAGGGACCAAGAGAAGATGGCGTTCTTAAAACCAATCGCGTACTTATCAAAAGTTGGTTCAGTAGCCGCCGTTAAGGCTTCTGATTCGTTCTCTGTGAAGGAATCCAATAACTCTGTATTCCGCAAGAAATCAGAAACGCGGTCCAGAGATACCTTCCCTGGAGGTTATAATGAGTTGCGGACAGGATGCGACAGGAGAATCAAAAGCAGCAAACCTTGAACGCCAGTACTCATTTGCCAAGAAACTCTATACAACTGGCCCCTGAGTATACCAAAGACCGTCACACTGGAAAAAATTACGGAAGCTGGAGATGTCTACTGAGCATAATAATTTGTTGTGCTCATCGAGTCAGGCTTACGCGTGAGACTCTGTTTCATAATGACTGTATACGTCGCATATGTGGCCACCATGGTAATAGTGGGAATGATAGAGCTGGAATGAGTTCGTTAGCGTAGAAAACCAAGTTGGCAATCGGACGTACTTAGAGAGCCCTGTGATTGCCTCCAGGACCTGCAATCGAATAAATAATCACACAAGACTGAATTTCCATAAAGCTCAACCTTGAATTTCCAGATAGCCGCCAGCTCATCATTTCGTCTGTCTTGAATTCTCCTCGACATCTTGCTCTCCCATCCGAATAACTTGACCATGCGCAACACACCGACAACTAACAAAGTAAATCAATTAGGGTTATTATGTCAATAAAATCCATGCATACCTTCGGAAACGTCTTGGACCCTTGCATCCGTCTGGGAGTATTTATTTTGGTCAAGAAGTCCAATGGTGCAGCTGAGAACGTACCATCTTCATTCTGTTTCCTTGCACCGATTGGAGCAATTTTGCAGCATAACCTGGTACTGGAAGTAGAATGATCATGATTGCGAGGCCCACGAATGCACTTCGAGTAGAAGCTGTTAGTAGAGAAAACTAAATCTGATTTCCTAGGACTAACCTCCATCCTAGGATCTGGTAGAGGAAAAATGTGCAGACGCAAATCTGTAGCGGGACCCCTAAAACTGATGAAATTCTTAGTTCCGGCGATGATTCATCCATGGAAAAATTTGACCGACCAAGGATAAGGAAATCTTTAGCACCTACTATATTACCTAAATCGGTAGTAACGAGATTGTTAATTTTTCCGATGAGGTTAGAATCCTTGTTATTAGTACCATCCTTTTTCGATGGCAGGTTTTTTGAGGCTGTAGGTGTGGTGTCCTTCGACTTTCCCTTCGTGGAGGATGCAGTTAGAGTCGATTTTGAATCACTGGAAGATCCGGGAGTCTTCTTGGTTGCCGATTGGCTAGACTCTCCTTCCGAATTCGTTGAGCTTTCATCAACGGACGCCGTGTCTGAAGTCCCAACAATAACAATGCTGTTATCTCGCTCATTATCCACCTTGTTTCCCTGAGCAGTCTCCGCAACAAGACGGATGCGTAGACTGTGTTCAAACACAAGCTGGATAATCAAAGCCTCGGCGCGGACGACCGCACGGGTGCCAGCGAAAACGTACCAGTTCAAGGCAAGGGAGTAAAGCGAAGGACCAACAAACATGACCAAAATCCAGAACCACGGGCGAATGTAAGCTCCCTGGCCCCCGGTCTCCAAGTAACTGTAGTAGATGGCTCAAAACCCCAGGTCGATTTACGGTCAAATGAAGCAAATCTTACTTGAGAATTCGGTTAATGCCGACAGGAGAAAACAATCCCGCCGCAACTTGAATAATGACAGTAAAAGCCATAGCGATATACTCTCCGCCTGTGGAAGGGCTGTTACACTGATGTTGATAACGGTAGAGGTTTGGACTTTGCTCACGGAAAGCCTTCATCATGCCGAAAAACAAATGACTTTTCTCTGCCCCCTGGTATGGGTCCAAGTACTAGGAATGAAGGTGAGAAATATTCAGTGAATGGATGAATGAAAATTAACCGACCGGAAACGCTCTTTTGACAAGATTTTTAGCTTGATCAGTGTCCGATAGCGGAGGCAATTGATCAGCCTCCAGATGCTCAAGGCGATAACCGAGAAAGATCACAGGATCCAGATAGAAGTAGTATATGAGGGAGAATAAAGAGCATGTCTGTTCATCATTGGGAACTGGCATAGGATCCTGCACCGACTATAAGCACACATACAGAAATCATACACGATAAAGACAAAATAACACGGATTATTACCTTCGGATCAACGGGGATATAGCGACGCGGGACGAATAGAGGCACGACTACAGCCGTAAACGCGAGAATTACGACCTTGAACCAGAGCAAATTGTCGTGTGATATATCTTTTGGCCGATCTGTATATGTCGCTAAAGGCCAGATATCCCGGTACACATACACACCTAATGCACTAAGCAAGATGAGAATATTGTACCGCGTTGCGAGAGTTGTCCACTTCTTGACCGTCATGGACGCGATTGCCAGGATAGAGCAGTAGAACTGTGAATGGGAATGAGCACTAATTTTTTCGATGACGAGCTATGGCTACTTGCATATGTCAACGTCATGAACGCTTCCGGGCATTCAGCGAAGAGGCCCGTCAATCTCGAGGTGATGCGGTGCTCGTGCAAAACTGGACAACCGAGCAAGGTTTTCGTGGATAGACCAAAAAGAGTAAGGCATCCAGCCAGACGCGCCGTAGCATACGCTAATATCATCATTCCCTGATTTTCCTTGGCCTGATGTATAAGATAGTAAAACGTCACAGGATTTGAAGCCTCTGAATCCGAAACTGGATCGATCTCATGTTCTGCAGTTGACCGACCATTCCAAAAATCGGAAATGAAAGCCGCGGAAGCTTGAAAGATCTGGATGCATATGAGAAAGAGGACGAGGACGAAAGGAATGGCGAAGGAGTCGCTGAGAAACCTGGAAGACCAATTGAATTTAAATAAGGGAGTTATTTTCATCCACTGGTTAGAGTAGAACTTGAGTAAGCTGGCACGCACGAGTTAACCCATTCCTTTCCCACCGTTTGAAAGAGAAGGGGATCCATCATATATTGCGACCCCCAGCTAGAGTAATCCATGGTTGGTCGTGAGCCTTTCGAGTTGAGGAGAGCTGGTTGAGCGCCCGAAGTTTAATGTTTAGGCACCTTCGCAGGGAGAAAGAAGAACGTGGAGAAGAAGAGCACAAAGGGAGCTGGAATCAAGTCAGCATATCTGTGGATTGAGTCACGGTGTATAATTAACCCAACACGCGTGTTCAGGCTTTCAGGAGACGGTCGGCTGAGCGTCTGCACATCAGCAAACCCGGGTCCCGGCTGTCGCGGGAGAGCGCTACTTGCCGAATCGGTACATGGCGTTCTCGCGCTTAGATTGGGCACATCTCGTCATCACGTACCTTGTGATCAATTAGCCGGTCAAACACCCCCGGATTTGCCGGGATAAACAGATCCAGTACTATCACTTCCTGAGTGTTGCAAAACTTTTGATGGGGCACCCATACCTTGGTCAAATCTCAACAGATTTTGATAATCCTTTTACCAATGGAAATCCTAGCATCTCAGCTTTACGTAGGTATAAATTTCATGGTATGATTTGCTCCCAGTGGGTTGATCTCGAAGTTCACTAGGAGCTGCAAAACTATGTCACAGAAGTCACAGGCCCGGCTGTCATGCTGCTTGATGCGGTGGCTCGGCACCACTGCGGAATATGAAGATTAGTATATCTCTGACCAATCCCGTGAAGAAGCCAGGTACCATTTTGCAAAACGGAGGAGACAAGATCAAAAGCTGATAATATTGCAAATAGTAGTTGTAAATATGTAAAGTAAATGAAACAGTTATGCTACAACTGTGGTGGAGGGTGCTGGGGAATGTAGCTGTGTAAAGGGAAGCGGATTAACATTACTCGGCCACTTTAGATCATTTTGGGAATTTCTCGGGTAATACCCCATCAAATTCCGTGAATCCTTTTTAAACACACTTTCTTGGATATGTACTACCAATTTTTGAAGTTTGAATATTTTTCATTTCCTCATTACTTTTGTACAAATATTTTGTTTTGGAGTGTCGTGATGCGGCAGGCGGACCGGGTACTCGGACACCCTGACCCAATATATTTTTGTATTGCTTGGCTTTCGGCTCATTACGTTTAAGATCAAGGGTTTGTAATAGGAAATATCCCATTTCGATGCTGTGGAAGGTAATTTGGCTATATCTCTGTCGATTGGACTCAAATCGATACAGAATTTTTTGTAGGTTTTAGGGAATATGGACTAGGAAATTATGTTGCTTTTTAATTTACGTTTTGTGAACCGATAAATTTGTAAAAATCTGTTTTCGAACTGATAATACTTTTGCCTTTATTTCGAAAACAACCACCTGCAGTAAGAAATAGACGCAGGAAATATCGTATAAGAATGAATTTAATGCTAACTTATCTGGTGAACATTTTGGGTCTGAATAGAAAAACATAATCGAGTTTTTTGACCTGAGGATAAAGATTTTATTGAAGTCATACAATTTGGATCCTTGGCAATGAAACAACATAATTTTTTGGGTATTAACATAAGGCATATTGTTAAATGCACTTCATTTATGGTCTATCTACAAGCTGAGACGTCACAGTAATCCTGATTTTATTTTTTTTGCACCTGACATTGACTTGGTCAACGCAAGCGCACTAATTTCTCGCCGCCTGTCTGTTCTATATTTAGAATTTGACCCTTGATGGCTGGCCGGACACTAGTCCACTCACCTTTCCTCTTCTGCATGCAACAATTATCAAATTATAACAGTACATTTGTGTAGATGTTATCAACAGCTACCTGTACATACCAATTTTATAGCATGTTATATGTTTTCGTTACAGTAAAAAATGAATGTCCGAGTACCCAGGGTGTCCGAGTACCTGATTACGTACAGTATAATGAGGATAATTAGGATAGTGTGCGTAGAATGGATCGAAATTATAAGGATTATTTACATACAAAGGAGGGGGTATACCGTCGGCAAGGAATGCCAGCTTCAATTTAGGGATGATTCTATTGAGAAACCCCTCTTGTTCGCGCATACCCCATCTTTTTGCTTAGTAATTACATACCCCTCCTACTTTACCACTTTGCGTCGGCCGGAAAATGTTGCTGTTACGGTCATCCGGAACAAATGAGTCACATCATCTGTCAATTTTTAATTTCCGGTCCACCCACCATCCGGTAAAATTTGTAGTGAAAACCTCCTGTCCTCGTTGCTGGACATCATCTGGCAACATTTTTGTACTTACCCTTATCATATTTTGTTTCGTTAGACCTGCCAGTAAAATTTGTTAGAATTCTGAAGCATTGCAGAAATGGGATTTCAAGAATAAGATTGGTAACATTTAGGGTCAACCAGTTTGTTGTTTTCTTTCTGCTTGATTAGAAGGGCTATGGTACAATCACTGCCCTTGCTCAAGCCTCTGTCCGCACTAGGATTGGAGCCGAGGTACCATCAACTACGCAGTAAGCACTGCACTCGCAGAACTGTTGTGGATTATATCGCCAGACGGGTCACAACCACGTTAACTGACCACTTAACATCGTACAGTGAATAATGCAATGATTTGGACGCGTCTTAAACGCGTCCGTACACGTCGTCCAATTTAGATTAGTACTCCTGTAGCACGTGCTTGTAATGTTCCGGAGATCTCAAGATTGCTCCGGCCTGCAGGAGGAGTACATACGGGGTTTCTATATAAGCAAAATATTTCAAAGGGGTATGTAAGGGGTATGCGCAAACAAGCGGGGTTTCTCAATAGAATTACTATCGTGTACCGGGTGTTTGAATTATTTTAGCAAAATCGAAATTTGAGTACCTTAAACTTGTCCTCTCCTCCTGATACTTTGCACAGTGGTGCTAAAATGAGTTTAATACATTAATATCAACTTAGTTCAAATATTCACCTGTGGGGGAGAGCAACGGAGTGCTTCCGAGAGGGCAAGGTCAAAATATCAAGTGATTGAATCGGTGGTAACGCAGATGTCACATCAAAGGCAGATCGGCACTTGGTCGGCACATTCAGCAAGATGATCTGCCTAATAATAAACAGCTTAGGGCGAGATCCGAGCCCTTGCATTGAGAGCAGAGTATTCTATGTATCTATAAAGTACTGGTATATATCTAAGGATGCGATGAGTACGAATATGGATAACTATGGTTATAAGGGTACTGTGCATTATATATGGGGGAAGGAACACTGCCCGACAAAGCAACGGCATTAGGATAAGATATCAAGGAATGAACCTTAGCTTTCACCATTGCGACGGTGCACTGACGCGACGCGACATGCCAGCTATGCTGCTGTGAACGTGTGTTTAAGCGGAGCTTTAATTGTCACATCCTCATCACGCTCAAAGCTTCCTCCGATACAATTTCATTGCTGGTTTCATCACACATGAAGGTGGTGTTATGAAATTTGAGAAATGTGATTGTATCATAGGTTAGAACATGTCCATAAGTTTTTAGAAAAATCGGCTGGAGGGATCTGGAACGATCTTATATTTGATTTCGTTACACTAGCCCAACATCTCGCGTAAAACCACCAATTCTCGTAATATAACGTACACTCTGCATTTTCTGCAAAAAAAAAGTTGATATTCATGAAGAATAGAGCTGACTTGGCCTATGTACGAAGTTTCAAGACGATTGATTTGATATTGAGAGCAGGAGAGGACCAATTCAAACACTTGATTCGATTCAAACACCCGTTACACGATAGTATCCTCAGTTTAGTGTGTGATGTAGCATCGTCTCGGCTAACCACCTGTTCAGGGACATACTCCTGGTGTCTTTAGATCTGGACTTTCCGTTCCCGTCAAATCCCGCCCCCTCCTTCCTCTCCTATGCTTTCAGATGCACCTAATCCCTCAATCCCCCTACATTATAAGAGCGCAGAAATACTTTGCCCATGCCAATTGTGGCTTCAGATAAGACCCATAGATATTACTTGCCTCCAAGATACTCTATAAATAGTTGACATTAATGAACATTATGACGTCATTGGAATGATATGTGCAATGTTCGGAGTTGCTAAGGTAAGCGCGCCCCTTATGATGACCGCGCAATAATCCATGTCTTGGCACTGTCGATGCCTGGGAGCGGGATGCGTGTCCCTCAGAGATAAGTGCACAACGTCGTAAATGGTAAAAGTCCCCACCAATAACTCGGAGTTCTGAGTACAATCTGCAACGTTGACTACTGTGCCAATCTCTAAACTTCATGCACAACATAATTTAATGCCATTGATCTGGCATTGTCGGAGTACCTACTTGCCGAAAATTCGTAGTACACTACACAGAAATTTAAGATTACTTCAATATAAAGCATCATTGTTGTATGCTGATAAGAAATTTTAGTGCATTGTTTATGTATAAAATTATTCTTAGCAGCAGATAGTTTGCCTCTGAGCACTAAATAACACTGCAGAATGCCGAGTTGCAGTGGTACTTGTATAACAGGCAGTCAATGGCCCGTGACCGCCAGTCGACTGTAAATGGATGGTGGGGCGGGATGACATAATTCAGGTACCCCGGAAACCGAGAAAACATCCAGGGTAACCCTGCTGGGAGAATGGACAGACCAAGCATCAGATCAAATTGAAGCTGGCATTCCTCGCCGACGGAAGGGGGAGGTTGATGGAGAGGCTGATTTTGAAAAGATGTGCCAAAATGCACGGGATTGGACTGCTGCTGGTTGTCTGTTGGAAGATGACGCTTTAAGAAACCGCGTTCGTTGAGTGCAATTTTGCAAACGTCGGAGTTTGAATTTCACCTCACAATGCACCCTGATTGTCACGCTTTGCAGTCGAAGTCGTTTTTGGCCTCATTTCTCTGTTTCTGACCTAGAAAAAACATGCATATGAAGTTTACAGTATCATATATGCATAATATGAAAAATCTCGAGAGTACACAAACAATCTGTTCATTGAGAACTAAATTAGGGCTAAAAAACCGCCCATTTGTGCTCCCGAACTTCTATCTGCTCATTTTCTCCTATTTGAAAAATTCATTCGTATTGAACACGCACTAATACTACTGTGAAATTTTTGAAGAGGTTTGGAAAAGCAGATGATTTTCTAAAAAAGTGTTTTGCAACTCTATGTGATTTTGCAACATTACCCACGTGATAGTATCTCTCATTCCGACTCACTGTCAATAATTGGTGACTAATTCGTTGCTTATATTCCCTAAGACCCGCAGCAAGGTATTTTCCCTTTTTGTCACTGTTGCCTGTGGTACCGTGTCCGCCTTTCCCTTGGCATCAAAGCTACCGTACCAAATCGGGAAGTCGCTCCCACCCGTCATCTGCTATCTGTGCTATTTACACCATTCCCCCATTGTTTTCCTTCATTTTTTTTGTGTAATAGAGTCTATAATACCTATATATGTATAATATTACCTTATATGTGAAATGCATCTGAGAATGCTCTAAAGTGCCATGCTGAGTATGTAGAGGGAGGGCTACCACCTCTAGGACCACCTATGCACCTCAGAAAGCCATAGTAACTAGTTTTTATATTACTTGGATAATTATTGAAATAACTCCAGGAAAATAATAAAAGCTAGGTGGTTAAATCAGCACAGCAGGTTACTTACAACTGAGAGAACTTAAGGTCACACAAAGGTATTTGGGGGGAAAGGAAGAATAGATTAAAAGTTACAATTTACTCAAAGATTGGGCCCTCCTTATGTACATATTCTAGAGTACTGCTTACATGTGATAATTATTGATGGAATCTACAAAAACATAGGCCCCAGTGTGTTATCTGGAACCTTGAACTTTATTTTTCAAAAACTCTGAAGTTTATTGAGTGAGAATTATGGTCAGAATTCATGTTTGTCCCAAGGAACATCAGTGTCCCAAGGACCATCAGTATACTGTATCTATGTGAGGCACAATCTATTGATTTTATTAATCAGCTGGGCTAAAAATAGTTACTTTTGATGGTGGCTGAGTTCCTGGTTCCAGCTGGTACAGGCATTTTGCTAAAAAGAAAAATTCCTAGCATTAGCTACAAGCCTCCTAGAAGGGATTATTCTATTTAGCAACCTGGGGTACATGCTGTATTCCCCAACTTTTGATATTTTCTTACTTGGCAACCTGGTTGCCAAAATGTTTTGGTATCTGAATTTATGGCCTTGGCATCTGGAGGTCCCAGAAGGATTCCCTTTTGAGAGATTCAAGTGGGGTTTGAACCATTTGCTCATTCAAGTGTTTGACCTTTAATTGTGATTGTATCATCTATCAGCAAGATAAATCTTGCTGAATTTTATAGACATATTCCTGATCAAGTAAAAAAGAGATTGAGGAAGCAGAAAAAACATCAAATGCCCAAAGACACAGTTATTCACACTACAAGGGAGAAGGGCACATTGATTATGAGTTTATGATTAGCTTGAAGCAGTCTTGGTCCTGCTGGTGGGCTATCAAGTATGGCTGCTGCCTACAGTAATTGTTGAAAATATCAGTGGAGGACTGATATAACCTCCAAAAATGTCAAAGTCAACTTCTGTGGATAGATAGCCATAATTTGAGAATCAAACTCTATTGTAGGTGCCCTGTGACATTTTCTGTGGCATAGGTGGTGTAGTATGCCTACTGTCCACTGCCATCATTCAAGGCCATACAAAAGTATTGGATTCAACATAAATCTAGCTTTAATATAAGGCTAAAATCTGATGTTGAAAAAATAAGCTGCAGATGGTATAGCAACATAAAATACATATAACAAGGTGTAAGATAGCTGAAAGGCAGTGAGTGCAAGCCAGGAGTGACATCAGAGAGACATTTTGAAATGCTGCTACCAAATGTAATTTCCAAATAGCAGCATACACTATTACAACTGTGCACAGCCTTATGGGCTCACTGAGGCTTGGCATTAATTCACTGACCCCTCATAAATCTCAGCAACCAGGTTTCCAAATAAGAAAATATGGGGGGTGCAGCATGTACCCCAGGTTGCTAAATAGAATAATTCTCCTAAAAGCATCATACTTTGCATAGTTTTAGCTAACTCATTTTTCATTCACATTGTGTATGTTTTAAAGCATGTAAGTATGTCAACATGTTATAACTTGCAATTTACCATAAGTTGGCCAAGCACTCAATCACATATAGTAGTTGGCATGTTGAGTTGCATTGGTGCAAACAATATGGCATCCTTTTGTGGTACCCACATGGTAGCCTTGGAATCATGTGGTAGCCTTGGAATCATGTGGTATCTTTGGAATCCAGTTGTAGCCTTGGATTCCAAACTAATAGATTCCAAGTCACTAATGGATTCCAAGTCTACCATGTGGGTACCACAGGGTGTGACAAAATGATGCCAGATTATGTTTGCACTGACACCAGCAATGCTACCTAAAGGGCAGCAGCACACCACAAGATTCCAAGGCTACCACATGGGTACCACAGGATGTAACAAAAGGATGCTATATTGTTTGCACTGATGCCAGAAATGCTACCAAGGATTTCAGCATGTTTCATTCCATTTCCCATGGAGTATATAAATTTGAACTTTTGCTAAGAAGTTCCTCTGCACATTCATTCCCCCAACCCAATGTCAAGACACATGTTCTCCAGGTATTTCTCCCAATGGTGACCAAGCTTGACCCTGAAGCTTATGCCATGAATTATTGACACTTCATTTGAATTGAGTGAATTACTTTTAACAACCCTTAAAGATGCAGCCCAGCTCACATCAGTTCCATATTTGAGGGATGCAGCAATGCTGGCACTCAGTCTGTTAAATATAGTTAAGGTATATGTTGTGACAAGTTTGATAAATATTATGCTCATTTACATGCTCACTCTAGAAGGTGAAGACTAATAAAGAAGAACTTAAGAGGCTCACAGACAATGCATGCATTAGTGTATGTGCTCTCCTGTGTGCTCATTCAGAGGCTCTAGTGAATGGAGAGGAAATTTTGGAAGAGCTGATCAAAGGTGTACATGATCTTCTTGGGTTAGCTGCTATTCTATTCCTGTGTTCAAGTTCTACTAAATAACATTTTTAATGCTCTTTAGCACTCTTTATTTGATTGGTAATTTTTTTCATAGAGAACCTGATGACAGTATATTTACTGGTCTACTTTGACACCATTTGGACTTCATAGAAATAAAATCATCTTGGGAAAACCTCAGACAGACCTTAGAAATATTTGGCATGTGCCACTGTTTATATTTTGTTATGAAACACAACCTCATTTATTGAATTCAATACATTCAGTCAAATATCACCATGCAAGAGAGAATCTCAGTGGATCTTCTTAAGAAACAGGAAAAGGAGATGCTGAAGAGAGAACTCCAGGATAATAAACAATGAGGACTCCAAAATGCAAACCTTGAATTACCCTTTTTGCCTGGAATAACTGGAAGATTGTGAATCTCAACCACTCATATCCACCCATTCTGTTCTCCCACTGGTACCAGCCAGAACCAGGAACTTGGCCACCATCAAAAGTAACCATTTTTACCCCAGTCAATTAACAAAATCAATAGAATGTGCCTCACATAGATACAGTATACTGATGGTCCTTGGGACACTGCTGTTCCTTGGGACAAACACAAATTCTGACCACAATTCTCACTCAATAAACTTCAGGATCTCCTACTCACTGCTTTTCTTTTGCTTCAGTGGGTGAGGTTTCAGACACTGGGTTGTTAAATCAATATTTTATAAGCAATGAGGAATGGGTTATTTATTTTGCTATCACTGAAACTGGGGCCATGTACCTCATGTGATCCTGCACCCAACCCCCATTTTTGGTTACCAGATATCCCTGCTGTCCATAAATTCTCAAACATCTCCTCCTCTTGACCAGCAACAAAATCAGGATATTGGTGATGGTTCTTTTGTTGCTGTTGAATTTGATGGAAATAGGTACATTCTTACTCCTGGAATTGCTGCATAATTGCAAGGCTTGCCTCCTTTGGTGCAAGTGAGAAATGCAGCCCCTCCTCAAGTGTGTGGGTCTCTTATTAACAGAAAGTTATAATATCAACTCAAACATTTAGCCACCTTTTCAGCTTCTCATACAATCTGTGAGATCTACAAACTTGGTTTGAAATATTTTTTGTTAATTGGACTGATTGTTTATCAGCAATAGAATGTTGCTAATAATTATTGGCATCTTCCACCTCATCTTTTAGCTCAACCTGCAGCACTCCAGCCTATGCTTGCAATTGATGGAAATAGATGAATAGGAGGAGGAAGAGGTATAAGAGGTCAGTGGCCTGATCCTCCCCCCTTATTTATGCTTGCTCCTATTCCTGAGCCTGCTCCTACTGCTCCTCCTGGGTCTTCCTTAAGGTCAATGAGTCAATCATGTGGGGTTAGATCTCTGAACATTAGTATTCACCCATTGACAATTATAGGTTGCTTTGTCATGCTGCACATCAAGGCATCAAATCAAGGTCAAGGTTATATTCAAGGGGGAATCTGAAGTGCTGATAACAAAGAATATTGTATATCCAGAAGTCCTTGAAGTTTTTAAATAAATTCTGCTTGTAATCCTTTGAAATGGTAGATAGACTTTATTTACACATATTCCATGTGTCATGACATGCAAATATGTATTTAAAACACAAAGACTAATAATGTAGGGTACATATCATAGACTAAGAGATAGCAAAACCACCAGAACTAGGATGCAGCCAGAGGTTCTCGGAACTCAGATTAAGAGTTGCACTGCAGAAACTGAGATCAAGAATTGCATACCAGGGGGTCCAGGGGCTTTCCCCTGGCAATCCATGACCCATGCCGAAAGCCCGCAAGTGTTAGGAGCGGACCAACTTTCGCGTGAGCTGTAGGCGCGGGTCTAAGGCTTGTTTCAGTAATAGAGTAAAGGATCATTTGAGTAAGAGAGCATGAGTAACCGGTGAAAGGAGTCATACTTCATATATAATGATATTCCCACTGTGAAATGCAATTGGCTGGAGCCGTAGCCATTCGAGGTTGACAAAACCCTCCTCTCTCTAGAGAATCGGGGATCTTTGCTACGCCGGGAAAATGCCGATGACAAGATTTGAACCGATGTCACTCAACTTTTGTTTTATTCACTGAGTAAACTATTTTCTGAGAATTTGTGCATACTTTAAAGTCTATGTACATTATTTTGAGAGGGATTGCTTATCCGTGCAGTTTGTGCACTTCCAGAGACTGCAGAAGAATGGGTGGGAAGTGTAGGAGAGCGCATCCTAGTTGGGTTGGGTTGCAGGATCAAAGTAGTATGCAACCTAATTTGAAAGCATCTCGCATATTTTTTTAATCGGAAAGTGAGTTATAAGAGTTTTACACTGGGAGTAGGTGTCTGTCTGTTGAGAAGCGAAGTGTACCATGAACACAACGAGGCATTCATCATAAGCAAATTATCATAGTATTCTTTCTCCTCTCTTTATTCGTTGTCTACCTCGCACTATCTCGTTAAATTAATGGTTATTGAATGTGCACAGTGTAAATGATGGATAATAGAATAAATATTCGTCGTCCTAATGACGGCCTTTTATACTAAGTACAATCTAACTAGATTATTCTACATACTTTGAGAACGATGATAAATGTCCTCGGTGATTAGTAATATGTGAGTAAATGAATGAGTAAGCATTTCTATGATATACTGGAATGTCCAAGCATAATCTACAACAATGGTCAGTATTAGATCTCAACTACAATTTGACACTAGTGGGCAGAGCTCTTGCGTCCTATAGATGCCCACATGCGTGCCATTTGCGTGCTAAGCATGAAAATTAGCACGTGAGCTACACGCTCGTCGCACGCATGCCGCGGCGATTTCTAGTTGCCCCAAGCTGACGGTGCAATCGCGACACAAGGACTGAACCTTTTACTCCCTCAACCACCCATGTGTTCTCAACAACCTGCTTACCCGCCTCATTACAATACGCTGCCACCAGGTCCACTTTGGATGTATGGCCACTATCCAATGCCTGATTCTTAACTCCCTCTGGCGTCATATCCGTATCCTCCCCTGGGAAACTATCCCGTTCTTCCATACGGACAACAGCCAGGACCATTTCCAGCATGGCTGTCCAAGGATTCACCAGCCTCGTCGCCTGCTACAGAGTTACAGCTCGGTGTCCCACTCGCGAAATTCTACGCTCATCACAAATTGGTTACAAAATCTCAAAGTTTGACGAGGAGAAATTGGCTTTATTCGAATCGTTCTTGCTTGTTTCGTCCAGAAAGACAAACTGTGATCCATTGGGAATAAGTCGTCGCTCGCCTGCATATCTATCGGCTGCTAACGCAATTCTTCATCCCTTTCAATCGCAATCTTGAGGAGGAGTGTTCGAGTCAAACCAGCAGTCTTGAAAGTTTCATGAAGGGCAGATACTGAGATAGCGATATTGTGGTCGATACCAAGCCAGAGGACAAATTAGTCGACGTATTGGTCTGATACATATTGGCAGAGTTTTGTCGAATGGTTGTACGGCAGTAAGGACAGCTCGAGTGATAATTCTTTCGGGTCCTTTTGGTGCGGAAAGTGGCCTGTTGACCGATCACCAATGCTTGCCATCTATGCCGAGAGACTCCCAGAGTATCTACGATATCTTCAGTGTCCCAGACTTCATCCCAGAGTTTCAGGATCCATTATTGTATGATAGGGCTTATCTTTAGATTTCGCATAGCTTTAGCACAAGTAGGCCATCGAGAGGAGCGAGAGAGAACAAAGGTCGCCCGACGCGATGGGACAGGCATGTAGCTCATTCCTAAAATAGAAATGACGTACGACACAGTCACCGAAAAATTCACAAAATCTCATTCCACTCTGAAAGTGCTGTAATCAACATGAGAACGTCGATACGTACAAGACAGGTGAGCTGTAAGTCGGCCGTACTGCCACGACTAGCAGCTACACCAAAAGATGCATAATTATTTGACCACTGGGCAGTATATGGTGGATGACGTCCTTAATGATTTCGGCCTAATTGCTGAGAGCACTATTATACCTAGAAGCGGAAATTCGTTCAGAGAAAAGTTAATATTGACATGTTAGTAAAATAGCTATAACCAGGCGGTTTCGTTCAATTTGTCCTAGGTAGAAGTAAGGTTTGCACAACGAAATGTAAGAAAGAAAGATATACTCGATGAGGGTGGATGGAAGACCTACCAAAAGACTGTTGGAATATTGGTTAGTACAAACGATTCAATTCCCATCTACCCTTACTATATTTAGTGCTATGCGTCTTACCTAAGTATTCAGCCACCATTATGCAGACTTTATGGTTAGTTCTTTTATATGCCTCTATCTCGTTAGTTTTATTATGTAGTCTTTGGCTCGAGAATATGTACTTAAGGACATTATTTGTACAGTATTCACTACGCGTTTACCTCCGATTTATTGCAGTTTTCTCGTATTTCCTGCGCTTGCTATCATCTTTTCAACAAAGACCTGCATAAAGCTCTCTGGATTCGGTGTTTTCTTGACAGCTTGCCCACCGCGATCCTGGCGGCTAGAGGAATGGCAGGATCTTGCACAAAGTGAACCCAAAAAGTAAAGCAGTTCGAATGCGCAGCAAGGCTTCGCAAAAGTAACTTCACACAGCTTTCACCAGCCTGTTCCATGACAGTTTTTTAATCCGTCTCCCCTACAGCCAAATATTGGAAATACGAGCTTGACGCCTGCCCCACCGGAAGTCCGGCTGACGTCGGACCGTTACAGGTCGTATTAGTATGTGGACTGGTTTCCGTATTACGCTTCATTAGTATTCTGTATTATGTACACGACGGCTACATATTTTACATATAAGCTTGAGTATTTTACTTGTAGTTCTTCACTCGTTTGTCACCTAAATAACGGTTTTAACCGTCTTATCGGTGTTATTTCAACACCAAATCCATCCTACATTTTGGTTTTCAGGAGGACGGGGAGAGTTTCGAGAGGCCAGTGGATATGGAGTAGCGAAGGACAATTTCTTTATTATATTACCGTAATGTTGGAATGGGTTGGGTTGGAAATTTATCCTCCAAAATTTCAAACGCTTCGCCTTCAGATTATCGGATACGTTGGACATCCGATTTGGCGCCAAGTGGGCCCGGACACCTTGACGCCGTAATTACATTGACGCTGTGTAGACTCTGCATGTTCAAGCGCTTAAGTGACTGAAGAGCAAGCGATAGGTTTGGTTTATCCTGGCTTCGCTGACCGTTGTCGATTCATTCGAGGTGAATTTGACAATGAAAGGCTACTTGCTTGTAAGTCTTTTTTTTTACAGCTACGACAGATATTGGTCTCAGACAATGCTAATTATCGCCGTTACCCTTTACAGATCTTGAAATAGCTAGAGCCAGAAGTGACAGGAAAAATGGCAAGTGGGCGTTTGTAGACAGTGATCAGCTATAAATATAGAAGCAGTGCGATGCGGGGAGTCGAGAAGGGAAACCAACCCCATCCAAACCTCCATCATCGCCTAAAGTCCCAGCTAGCATTGAAAACAATGAGCAGTTGTCCTCCTCGGCCAATCCCCTTCTACTTGACGAGCATCAAGTCTTTTGATAGTTATTTAAACACGGTGCGTGCTACCGATATGATGAGAAAATTCAGTTCTAATCGTCGTCAACTAGATCGAAAAATGCGAAGATTCCATTATAATATTGACCTATGAACGGTGACTCCGTCATTTTTAAAAACTTTGAATTAGACTAATTGGCACCGTGGTTTAGCATAGAAAATACGGAGGATTCTGTGAAGAGACTTCGTTTGGCTCATCTCTCAGGACGCACTTTTTACCATGTGTTCGATGATCATAGTGTTAGCAAAGACATTGCCGGTGCATGCGAAGAATCCAAGACTGACGAGAAGACTTCGCTGGCACCGAAGGACTGCTCATCATCGAGAGCGGAAGTCGGGGTTACTGATACTTTATGCTAGAAAATCATGAAATATACCAATTTTGAGCGTCTGCCCGCTGCCTTATATTATCATGGCCGTGTTCTCAAGGGCGATTCACGACTTTTACCGATCTCGCCTTTCGCCATCGATGGGAATTGTGATCTTTGCTCGATAATGAGTAGGGTAAGCATTCTCATTCCATGTTCTTAAATGACTTACATAATCAATGAACCAGTCCTCTTATATGATACGACGGAGAAGCTCCTCCTTAGTCCGAGTTTTAGTAAACTCGTCTATCACCTTCTCAGTTGGATTACGCTTGGCGCGTCCGCTGCATGCTTGGTTGGCCTTTGGGAGGCACAAGGCGTCCAACCCAATACGCGCATTCGCCGCAATAATAGCAGTCGCCCTTGCCCTTGGTCGGACCTGTTTGAGCACATGAAGGAACAGTGGAAAGCAACGGGAATAATGGTAGGCATCATTATAAATCATTTCTATACACTAATTTACGGTTCACAAAATTTACAGGCGAGCTTGCTAAGTGCGGTGGCAGCGGCCTTTCTTACCCTTATGCAAGGAGACACAAATCCAGCTGGAAGTATCCCTCGGCTATTTTGTATCGTTAGCTTGGTCTGTAGCCTTGGGAGCGCTATTTCGAGCACCGTCCTGCTCTGTAGCTTTGTCAGTGGTCATGCTTTCCGCCTAGCATGGTTTGAAGGAGGTGGTTTCTTTGTGAGCAGTCTTTCGACACCGAGTGGTTGGCTCAGATGGGGGATTGTGACTCTCCAGGTGTCGTTATTGGGATATGTTTATGTGACTCAGTCCATGATTGCAAAGGTTGTTGGGTCTATTTTGCTCGGTGTTCAGGCTTTTGTTCTCTTTGGGTTACCTATTCTTGTTTTGTTTTCTATCTTCTTGGCCGACACGGGATTCCGATTGATTATGCCTCTTTCAGGGCGTTCACGCCCGCTATGCTTCTGATACCAGACGCAGTCCATTCGTGCCGCGGTTTGGAACATAGTAAACGATCCGCCTGAGCCTGTCATCCTTTTCATTCAATTATCTTATGAAAATTGTAGTTTCATCATCTCAAAATCCAGTATAATTAATTCACAGTTCAGATGCCATACAAAGAAAATTCTACATTGGTGACATAACATCATTAATATTGAATACAAAATGCACATCGTATATAAGTTCAATGAGTTGACAGCACAGAGCAACCGTAACCTATTGTTTCTGATTAATCACCAAGGCATCTAAATATAAATCAGTGATTGTTTAATCACTGCCACAGGTCTTCTAGAGCCACAAAGAATTTTCATTAACTTCTACCGCTATTCTACTGATTAAAAAGACTACTACTGACGAAATTTGAACAAAGACAGTGCATGCAGATTAAATAGAGAAAAGCAGAGATTAAACATATGAAAGAAACCGAGATCAAACAGAATAAATAATCCGTGATTAAACAGCGGTTAACCTTCGTTTTAACCCGACAATAGATAACTACGCTACTTATGTCTGTCTCTTTACCAAAATAGTCCAGGTCGAACTTCATGGACGAGAGGTGTTTGATTGTGTGTATGCAAATGCTACAGACTAGAGGAGTTGATTGTTGGAGCTTACCACGAGGGAGGAGACAAAATGCACCTTTAGACCGTTACATCGTGAGTAATTGGGCAAGGATACTGACCAGTTGTCGTATTGGCGGTTGAACTAAATCCGACCGATGATTGGCCTGCTCAAGTCTTCGGAAGGTCTCCACACGAGGGACAACAGTGAAAAGATGGGTAGAGTTGAGTCTGAAGGGGGGAGAGCAGTTTGGTAACCATAATAGTTGTGGTGGGAGACAGCAACGAGTGTGATGGTGGAGGAGTTCCGAGTGTACTTTCAAGTTCTTTCAAACTCAGTGTCGCCTAATGGGGAGGCTGTAACGCATTTCAGGGTAAATGGTTATCAAATGTGGAAGCGAAATCATACACATAATATCTTCGTATGTAATAATCCACAACTCTCACAGCCTTCGTGACTTTCTCCCATCCATTCATTCCTCACCCTATATCACGTCGACATGCTTTGATTGACACCGAACTCAACGAAATATGTCGTGGTTGGGACGATGGGTAGTTGCAGGACACAGATATGGGTGAACAGGTATGTGAAAAATCAGTTCTCATATCATTGCTGCTGTTGCTGACCGTTCTGTTTTGCTTCATACAGGAGCTATGATTTTGAGTGCCCCTGCTGCACCTCCACCATCCCTTTCGAACCCTCTCCCCTTCATTAAATCTATAATTCCAACTCCTGATATCTCCCTGTTTAAACCCCACCTGTTTAATCACTCATGTACAATTAATTTATGTGTTCAAGCCTTATTATATTAGTAACAGATTAACCGGAGATATTGTCCCCATGTTTAATCAAGGAAATACATAATCTGAAATGACTACTGTAGTATGCATAGCAGGAAAGAGGAATGCATGCCTAATTATCAATTGCTGATATTTATTTGGATGGTCAATTGTTTAATCAGAAACCATACAGATTTTTACACTCTATTTTTATAATTTGGGCATTATAGCTGTGACTCTGGAATTTGACATCCTTTCCAAGCCTGAATTTTGATAATATAGTGTGGTGAAAGAGAGGAGATGTGTAAGCTACAAAGAAAACACAAGACTAAGAAAGTGGAGTTGGTATGGATAAAACATCTCCCTGCCCTCCCACCTCCTCTTCTGCCCCATTCTATGGTGACAAGAGCCCCTGGAAAGCACTGTGGGTGCAATGCTGATGAGACATCCATCTGCCTGCACAATCTGTTCTGTGCTAAGACCAACACCCAGCCACCATTTGTCATAAAGAGACCAGGAGAGATAGGTAGAGTGCTGAGAGGTGGTGGAGGTGGTGGAGGTGGTGGAGCCAGTGGAGCCAGTAGAGGCAGTAGAGGTAGATGATAATGGCATGTATGAGGTGGAGGTGATGAAAATTGAGGGTAAATATGGGTGCAAGGAACCACAGGGTAGATGTAGAGAATTTGCACCAAAGAGTGGAGAACAGCAAGTATGAGGATCAGCTGTAAAAAGAGCAGCTGTTAGTCATTATACAAGAGAAATTGGAAGTAGAGCATATATCTTGTGTCCCCATCCCTACATTGTCAAAGCATGCCCACTTTCCTTTGCTGCCTCTCCTCCTGCTGTGCACATCATTCTCATACCTGGCCACACCACCAACTTCACACATCCCTGCTCATTGAACATGCCTCCATCATTCTCACCCATTGAACATGCCTCCACAACCCCCTGCTCCCATCTTTCACCTCCTTCAATAGCAAGAGCTCTTGCACCCATGTGAAAATGGCATCTTGCTCATCATCTTAGTTTGGTTCCTCTGGTTCCTTTACTTTTCCTGCTTATGTGGCAATGGCTCTAAGAAACTGGCATTAGTGAGGCTGGGGGTCAATATCAACTAGGTGCTACAAGGTGGGGAGTATAGGGACCTGAGAGTTGAGGGCACAGAGGTGGATATGCAACATGTGGAGGTAGAGGAGATGGAAAGGGAGAGTAGGGTTGCTGGGGAGGAAGGAGTTAGTTGTTTTGGATGATGGGAGAGGGAGAAAGCACATACCTCTTTGACAGTGCCTTCCTCCAAGGTGAGCACTAGCTTTGACATATTTGGTAGAGGGTGAGTTGGACACCATGCATTGACACTGTGCTATGCAGGGGCTTGAAGACAGGGTCAGCCTCTTCATTGTCCCTGGCATGGAGCATAGGTTCAAGTACCACAAAAGTGAGTGACTTTCCCTCCTTCTTGGTGCTTGAAAGTCTGGTCCAGTCCAGTATTTTGACCTAAAAGCACTTGGACAGAGACTGAGACTGGTCTGCTTCATCCCTCAAACTTAAAAAGGTCAGACCGAGACCAGTCTTGGTCTGCACCAGTCATAACTGGTTTAAGACCGGTTTTTCTACAATATATACTAAAGATTTTAAAATATGCATCGGTAAAATTATTGACATAGCGATTACCTTTAAAACGAGTCCAAGAACGTTTAATTACATTAAGAACTGATGTATTTATTAAAATATTCCGGTACATCTACCATTTTAAAAAATATTTTATGGTTTTGAGCATATCTTTGTCAGTTTTTGACCAACTAACATGTTCTTTGGCATGTTTTAAAGGGTATTTGTAAGGGTACACAAGACCAGTCTTTTTGTGGTCTTGTAATCTCAAAACCAAAAGACTGGGACTGCTGGTCCAGTCTTTTGTGGTCTTGGTCTGGTCTGGTTGTGGTCTTTTTGCAGTCTTGAGACTGGACTTCAAAGCACTAAGTGTAGTTGTAGGTCAAAAAAAGCAACACACAAGAGAAGTTTCCCAGAGTACTTAGAAGTCAGCAAGATGTGTATTCAGGGTACTCAATTCAAGGCAAACTGAAGAAGATCACTACAAAATAAACTACTACTTTTACTAACAGGCCAAACAGAAATGAGACTCCTTACAACATATATCATAAGTTTCAGAAATGCATGGAAGCTCATATATGATGATAAAGCAATGAGATGTATAAGAGAGCACTTCAGTGTGATATGAGTGATACACAAGAAATAGAGACATAGCAAGTGCTATGTGATTAAGTCTCACATGGCATGAAATTTATTCTTGGCTATCTAGGCTAGCTGGTGCCAGAAAGTAAGTCCCATACATTACAAGGAGGGACTCAATGGTAAGTATACTCTAGCTGACCTGAAGTAAACAGATATGCACACATTTTCAAAGATAGTTTACAATAAGGCAGGTAGAATTACAGGGAGATTGCATAGTTGAACATGTGATAGGGTAGTATAGTCATCCACCCCCTTATGTTACAGCCAATTGCTTTGCTGCAATCTTGGTATAGATAAAAATATTATAAAATCATGGAAAAAATATATAATGTATGCATACATCTGAAGTACTCAAAATCAAAGAAATCATAAATTACACACAGAAACCATGGAGCAATATAGCAATCTCAAGAGGGTGTCAGTTTAAAGTTGTCCCTATTCAGTGTTACACACATGTCAACACAGACTGGTGGATTAAACTATTTGGCAACCCCCCCTCCTCATAGAAACCCCTGACATATTTGACAATATGGAACTTGATGGCAAGATTACATGCCAGGGTCACTGGTTGGCTGAACATAAGCCAAAGAGTTGTGTCATGTGGCCTGTAAGCACACAGTATGGAATATTTCTAACATGAACCAATAAAGTTGTTGGTGTCCAGAATGTCTTAGTTTTTATAGTAATAAAATTCCTGGTACATTTAGGAATGGTTGCTGTTGATTTATTGCAATTTATCTCTAGTTTTTGAAAGAAATTGTGTGCTAGTACTTGAGGGCTACTTACTGTGCTTGGTTGCTTGGTATTATTACCATCACCTCTACCTTCCATTTTAGTCAATGCTACTTTGCAATGGGATAGTGCATGTGTTAAAATACAATGAGTGTACAGGTAGGTGGCCACTACCATCTGACTGTTAGAATGGCACCAACAAACTCATGACAAGTTCCCAACACATTGAAACACCATCTCCATTCCTGTATATATTCCTGGAACTCACCTGCACCTCCAGATGTATGTACAATACCTTAAGAACTCTATTTTGCAGTTGCACATAGCATTACTTATGGTTAGTAATATTCATTTCATTGTATTAGTAGCTTTGAGCACTGCACTACACACAGTACTCAAAGCATGGCTCCATTTTACTTAACACTTATGAAGCCTTTTGTGTATTTACCTGCTTACATGCCAATTGGCATGCCTGCCTTAGTTGTAGCAGAGTTTTATTCACACTGATCATAACAACTGAGATTGCCAAATAGTTTAATCCCAGACTGGTGGTCTTGATTGCTGTTCCCAATTTTGTTGTTGTTGCCTTTGCCTTTGCTGTGGTCACCTTTGCTATCTTCCTCCTCTGTCCCATCATCATTGCTCCCATCACTGCCATGCACAGGCTCCTCTCCATCTTTCTTGTGCTCAAAGACAATCACCATCACACTCTTCATTGTCTGTTTAGGACAAGCCTTTGGCAGTGGCCTGAGTTTGTGCTGATCTCACAGTGAAAGCACACCTATATCTTGCTGTTTTAATTGGAATGAAAGTTAATGTCTCTTCTTCATCAATATATATTATTAGATGTACATGGGAAGAGTAAGGACAGCAAAATGCAAGGTTCACAAGGCATAAGACCCTCTAAAGAAGTTAAAAACTTGATATTTGAATGCAGTTTTGATATTGATCTCCCAATTGCATTTTAAAAAATGCCTTTAATCATATTTAATTTTGTGTCATATTTGAGAGCACATTCCTGATGTTACAGCAATGAAGCCAAGTTGTAGGTTCAAGGAGAAGTTCTGTAGTTTTGTGTTTTATACAACAGTGGAGTAACCATGTGATGTATCCTTGGTTCAATATAAGACACACTTCCTGTTGTAAGGGACAGTTGTTGAGTTGCTGAGTCACTGTCTAAGTGAAGCTTAGGTTTGATGAGCCTCTAGACAAAGTCTAAGAGGTTTAAGTTCATTGGTTGTTCAAGGGATTGGAGTGAGGATGTCACAAGGCTTATTTTTGCCTAGGTCAAGCTGAAGAGCAAGACCAGAGTACAAAGGTCTACTTATAGTAAAATACAATGGTCTGTGCACATAGTACTAAGTATAACTACTGTCATTGTTGGCTAGTCCAAATATAACTGTTCATGTGATAATTGTCTATTTATAGAATGAAAGTTGCATAGTGGGTATGAGTCACAAAATAAAGAATTGTAACATTACCCCCTTCATATGATCAAGTTATCTGAGCTTGATTCAATGGTATAGTTCTCCAGTCATGTTTGCTACAGCATCATTTGGGAAATTGTAGTCATTATTGTTGAGATAGTCAGGGTGGGTATTTGCAGGACATTTGGAAGGATAATGTCCTGGTGCTGATTGTCAACAGACTTGGCATATAAATCTGCTACAGCTGGATTGGTAGTGCCTGGTCTGGTGGCATAGATAACATGTTGCACTGGATGGGGAGTTTGGTCTACAAGGTTTGATCCATACTCTCCATGTTCAAACAGAGGCAGAGGGTCCTCCTGTTGGAGGAGTAGCATCAACTTGAATAGGAAATTCTTGAGTTCCTGGAGAACACATGCAATGATAGGGTGTAGGTTTTCTTACTGTGGTATTCTGTGGCTTAATATACTCCCATAATCTGTATTGGACTGCAGATTCAAGGGCTTCATCCATGTCTCATTCCTGCACTTTAATCAGAGCTCACATGCTAGCAACATGCTCTTGTTGTGCATGTAGCATATGTACAAGTGAGATGAGAGCATCATTGTTGGATCTGGCAACTCATCTGGCTACATGGATATCCATGTGTCTGGAGTCTAGCATGTTCCTGCATTGTTGGATGATGGATGTGATGGTCAGGGCAGTTTCAGCAGATGGGGCAGTGGCAAAGGTGGTCAAAGAGGTCTGAGTGTTGGAAGGCATGGTGGCTATGAGGACTGGTAGATGATTGTGGTGATGCTGTTGTCTGGTTTCTACAGCAATTGGTTCTTCTCTTTATATCCTTTCAGGATTTTTGGAGAGTTCCAAATGTTTGATTCCACAAGCCATTCATTTGAGGCAGTGGGATAGCCAACCCACTTCATGAGGTATTGCATACCTCTGCCTTGTTTTCACTGTCCCATGATTGCTTCTACTTTGTATTCCTCCACTCCATTGATCAAGTCAGGAGGGGGTTCAATGAAGTTTGGTCCATGTGCTTCATTTTCCCAATATGGTGTGAGAAGCCCTGCATGGAAAACAGGGTGGATTCACCATTGTTCTGGAAGCTTCAGTTTGTATGTCAAGGGTCCAAGTACACAGCTGATAATGAAGGGCCCTTCATGTTTTGAGGAGAGTTTCATTGTCTGGTATGGAAGCCTGAGGTTCTTGGCTTCTAAACATACCTTCTGTCTGGCTGTGAAGGGTTCAAAGTTTATCCAATTCCTTTGTAAGACCATTTGTTGAGCAAGCTCATGCATTGCTGTGGCTTCTTCTTGGGCTTATTTCAGGGTGTCCATGTGCTGTTCTACACTGGGGATATTTGTTTGATTGGTGATTCCAGGGATAGATTTCAGATTGTACCCCATCATAAGGAACAATGGGGTTTGTTTCCTTGCTGAGTGTTCTCAATTATTGTGAGCAAATTCTGCCATAGGCAGCAGGTTTCACCAGGTCTTCTGATTGTTTGAGCAGAACATTCAAAGGTAGACTTCAGCTTCCTGGTTAACTTGTTCTGTTTCTCCATCTGTCTGAGGGTGATATGTTGTGCTCATGACAAGCTTGATTCCAAGGAGTCTTCCAAGTTCTTGGAAGATGTTTGCAGCAAATCAGGGGTCTCTGTCAGAGAGGATATTCTGTGGGAGTCCAAACTGTCAGTATACATTGTCTAGGATTAGGTTTGCTATTCCAAGTGCATCAATCTTCTTGTTGCAAGGGATTAAAATTACCTCCTTCATAGATGAGTGGTTGACCATGACCAATATTGAGTCACCTCCATTGTTCTCAGGTAAGTCCATGACAAGGTCCATGGTGATACAGGAGAATGGCTATGTCTCTGCCAGTGCTGCAATTGGTGTTATAGGCAGTGTGGTGGGATGTGTGTTAACCTTCATTTGTTGACAGGTAGCACATTCTTCAACATATTTCTTGATAAAGGTGTACATTTCTGGCCACCAATATTCTCATTTGACCAGTTCAAGGGTTCCATATTGTCCTGGGTGTCCTGCTGGTTGTGAATCATGATATTGTTTCACTAGGTTCCTTCAAAGTTCTTCATTGTCTGGTAGGTAGCATTTATCCTGGAAGAATATAATGCTATTTTCAAGTTTCCAATCAGAAAGAGTGGAGTTGATCAGTGGAATTCCATTTGTTTTAAGGGCTGTGATTGCATCTGTCATGAGGTTGTCTTTCATGATAGCTTCTGTGATAGCCGAATGGAGTTCTGTGTCAATTATTTTGATGAAGAGGTGGTCTGGGAGCATGACCACATCCTCATTGTCTGTGTCTTCATTGGGGCAAAGGTCTTCTTGTCATGATAGGGCATCCAATTGTACCATTTTTGATCCAGGTACATGAATCAAATTAAGGTCAAATTCTGATAGGAATAGACTCCATTATGCTTGGCATCTATTCAATTTCTGTGCTGTTCAGAAGTAGGTCAAATTCTTGTGGTCTGACAGGATTGTTGTCGGAATGATGCTCCAAGGAGGTAGTGGTGCCAAGTCTCAAGTGCTCTTACAATTGCTAAGAGTTCTTAGTCATATATCTCATAATTCCTTTCTGGTGCAGAGAAGGAGTGAGAGATGTATCTGCATGGGTGCCAATCACCATTGATATCTTTTTGCTTTAGGACTGCTCCTGTTGCCCATTTAGAAGTGTCTGATTCTATGAGGAATGGTCTGTTTGTGTCAGGGATAGACAAGACTGGTTTCTCTAGGAATTTCTGTTTGAGCTTGTCAAACATTTCTTGGCATTTGGAGGTCCATTCAAACTTCTTGTCTTTCTTGGTAAGATTGTTCAGAGGTTGTGCAGTGTCTGAGTAGTGTCCAATAAACTTCCTGTAAAAGTTTCCAAATCCAAGGAAGGATCTTACTCCTTTTACCATGACAGGGTTTTTCCAGTCTTGGATGCCTGCAAGCTTTGCAGGGTCCATTGCCATGATTTCTGGTCTGATGACAAGACCAAGGAAATCAATTTCATGTGTCAAACTTGCACTTTTTAGGTTTCAAGTACAAGTCATGTTGCTGTAGTCATTCCAAGACGTGAATTATTTGTGCCTTGTGTTCTTCTGTGTTTCTGGAAAAGATAAGGATGACATCCATGTAGATGACAATCCATCCTTCATTGATTATATCTTTGAAGATATCATTCATGAATGCCTGGAAAGTTCTGGCGGAGTTGCATAGTCTGAAGGAGATGACAGTGGGTTCACACAGTCCCTTGTTTGTTTTGAAGGCTGCTTTCCACTGATCTCCTTCTTTGATCCAAACATTGATGTAACCATTTTGAAGGTCCATCTTGGAGAATACTGTTGTACCTTTCAATCTATCCACTAAGTCACTTACCAGTGGGAGTGGATAGGTGTTCTTAATTGTGCCATTATTTAGGTAATGGTAATCTTGACAGGGCCAAAAAGCTCCTTCTTCCTTCTTTGATACAAAGAAGAATGGAGAGGCCATTGGTGACTTTGATGGTCAGATATACTTCTTTTGAAGGTTTTATTCAAGGAATTTATCCTGGAGCTTCTGTTCAATTGGTATCAAGGGGTAGATCTTGCAATCTCATGGTGTGAATTTCAGTTTTAGGTTGATGGCATGATCATAGGGTCTAGACAGAGGGAATTGTTCTGATGCTTTCTTCTCAAAGACTGGTTTGAATTTGTGGTATTCTTTGGGAACCAGTTCTTCAATAGGCTTCTTCTCCTTCTTCTCAGCTTGTTGGGTTAAAGTCTGAGAGACAGAGGTTTTTGCCCTAATGAAGGTATATTTGAGGGGATCTGAGATAGATTCAGAGATTTCCAGAATGTGTGCCATGTTGTTTCCAAGAATAAAGGCATTGATGGGGAGTGATTCCTCATCTTTGACTTCTTCTATGGTGACATTTTGGGGTAAGACTAGGGTTGTGACTGTGACTGTTTCCCTTTGTTTCTTGTCATTTTCTAGACTTTCTGATGATCTCAGAAAAGTCTGGTCTAATTTTAGAAGGGACAATTTCCAGGGTGCATTCATATTCTTGGGTTCACCTGGGATAGCCAGGGAAGGACACAAATCATCTGTTCTTTGCCAAGACCAGATATGAGAAACCAAGTTTGGAGTTTCATTCCTTCAATGTGGAGATTCTCCCATGTGTAATAGGTGATTCTTCCTGTTTTTTTTTTGTGTGCTGTTGACATTGTGGACCATGATGTGTTTTTCTAGAAGTTCCATTTTTAGATCATGTTGTTCAGCAACCTTCTGATTCAAAAATATTCCTCCAGCTCCTGAGTCAATGAGGGGTTTTGTTCCAACTTTTCTCTTGGTAATTGTAGCATTGATGTTCATAGAATTTTGATTTATTGTAGCCACAATTACATTTGAGATAGTGATAGAAGTTGAAACTAGTGTCAGCCTAGTCCACCACTTTAAAAACCCTGTTTCTTGATCTTATCATAGGCCTTTTCTTGGTCATCTTCAGGGAGGTCATTCATCATAGCTCTGGTGTGAGCTATGATGTCCTTGTAGTTCTTCTTCTGGGATGTGGGGGCATTAGTCATATTACTCTGGGAATTCTCAGGATACTTAGTGCAATCTCAAGATAGGTGTCCTAATTTGCAGCAGCAGAAGCAGGCTCCCTTTCTCATCAGATTGGTTTGTTGTTTCTGTGAGTTTGCTGATGGATATCTTGTCTATATCCATGGCATTTGGGTCATGTTTAGCAACTGGGATCAGGGTTGGAGTGTATTGGGGAATGTGGAATTTTTTCCCACTATCCTTTTGGTTTCCTCTTTGGTTTCTGAGTCTGGCAGCAATTGCTGCTCCTTGCCTATAGTTGTTGTTGTATTGGGCCCCCAAAACTTGATCCAGACATATTACTATGGGAACAGCATCAAAATTCATGAAAGTTGGTATGTGGTATATTAGGTACTTCATAAGTGTATAGAATCTAAAATTGCGATTTATGAGATACCCAGTAGCTCTAGGCAACAAGGGAGTGAAAATAACCACTATTTTGGCCATATCTCCAGATCTGGTTGCCAAAATTCATGATAATTAGAATGTAGGGTTCTGTAACTTTGTTCTATTCATCACCCTCACCTCCTCACAGAAAAAAAAGGTCAATCTTACAACTTCTAATAATGATGGATACCTGACAGCCTTTCCTGGGATTCAGCCAATTGTTTATGCTGTGAGGAGATCATATAAGCATCCTCAGCCCAGGCATCCATGTCTCTGTAGTAGATGCAAGCTGTTTATTTATAGCAGCAGCAGCAGCAGTCATAGGCATTTTGTCAAGCACTGATCTCAGATTAGATCCCTGGAGTCTGCTTGTTCAATAACATCAGACATTGTTACATATATAATTATGTAGAATTTACCTCTCCAGCAGTAATTTTGCACTTTTAAAACAGATATCCAACTCAATGCAGGTGTCATATCCACGATCTCTTCCGACACCTTCCGACATTCTGCATCATCTTCCGATATACTTCCGACTATTTCTGCCCGTTTCCATTCTTGCTTATCTCC
>JASFDD010000194.1:0-37845 GCA_036937055.1 Nidula microcarpa | reverse complement strand
GGCCAGCACCAGTCTTCCCTAGCTTGGTGTTGAACTCTTGATACTGAACACAAAGCCTGAAAATGCAATTAGCTTCACACAAATGATGAGTAAGGAGGTAAAAGACTGACTTACTGGCTGAGAAAATTCAAGATGCTAGTCGCAAATTTCTGTGGCTCATTGTGGTGCCAATCACAAAGGTGGGCTTCCTCTTCAGGGGAATTGAAGACTGCTTTGGCCATTGCAACATAGAACTTTGTTTTAGCACCTTTCACAACCACCTGGTGCCAGCCTTCTTCCTTTGCAGCTGAGGTAGAGTCAGAGAAAAGACAGGGGTGATCATCAGGTTCTGATCCAGCCAGTCAAGCAACTGCTCGGTCCTTGCATCACCCCATCTCACTGTAAGACAACCACACCCCATCACCACTTTGGCTTCATCTTCACTGTTGTCACTGGCCTCAGTGTCCTTCACAGCCTTGGAGCATTTCTGCAGAGGCTTTGCAGGAGTAGCAGGCTGCCTCAGGGGCTTTTTGGAAGTGGGTTTAGGCTTGGGCTTGGTGGCCTTTGACTTACCCATTCATGCGCAGGCTAAAGCAAGGAGAGGGAAGAAGACAAGGAGCAAACATGAATTTGGGCCACACATGTTTACTCAATTGGAGTTTAAATGCACAAAGAAAAATGAAGATCAAAAATGAGGAGAAAAATGGGTTATCCCCCAAAAACGAGCATGATGGCCATTTTTCTTGAAAAAGCCATTTTTACTCTCATTTTTGATCTCATTTTTCTTTTCATTTTTCTGAAAAACGGAATGAAAAATGGTTGAAAAAATGGTCAAAAAATGCGACTGTGAGTGATACTATTGATCTTGTCCCACCAATTTTTCAAAAAATCTGAGATTCCCAAAATCCAGCAGTCTGCCAATCTGCTGGACAGCTTGGTCAGTGCACAAATATTTCCCACCCACTCATTTTGATGCATGGCTAACTCAACTCAGTCACTTGCCTCTTTGGGGACCAAGGGTCTGCAGGGGAAGATCCTGAAAAAAGCCAGAACTTTCCAGCTAACAACAAAATTGTAGAGTGTTTCAAAAAAAAACTGGTCCAGCAGTAATCCACAAAAATATGGTCCATATGGCCTCATACAGTTGACATATTCAATAAGACCTTGTTTTATCAATTGTGCCATGGCACTTTCCTCCATATGACTGCCAGTGATTACTGAGTTGCCTATGAAACAATAGGAATGACTGAGAGAGGTGCTCACACAACATGCATGCACAACTTTTCACTTCTAAAAAAGGCAAAGGACAGGCATGGGATATGTTCCCTTTATCTAGCACACTTATTGCCTACCATCAATAAGTATAGATTAACCTTGTTACAATTCTTTATTTTGTGATTCATACCTGGGTGAATAGGAACTAGAGGGCATAAGTTACAATAGTGCTATGTCAGAAATGTCAGAAGTACATCAGAAGGATTTCTGATTGTAACACTATAGATAAGAATGTTGGCTTCAGCTTATGTGCTGCATCCTTCCAGTTCTTGTGGGTTCTAACTTAAACATGGTCCACATGTCAGAAGAAAGTATTGCAGGGTTGGAAAGTTGTCAGAGACAACTTGGGGGTTTGATAACTAGAGACTAAGTCTAGTGTCAAGAGCAAGGTAGGACTAGTTGATGTAAGTCAACTAGAAGGAAAGTCAGAAGGGAAGTTGGAGGTTGGAAAGCAAAGAGACTTAGAACATAGTTAGAAGACTAGGTGGGATCTTAGTCAATATTCAAATTGGAGACTAGGGTACAGAACTGAGCTACTTAAATACTAGTATTGCTAATTGTAAATAATGAAAACAGAAGTAGCAACACTATGGAGATGAGGAATAATAAGAGTCCTTGACACATAATAAAAGTAGCAGAAGCAGAAGTGGAAATGTATCTAAGTGGAAGTGTTCATAGTAATGGTATTGTATAAATACAAGTCATGGGATCAAGACAATAGTTTGGAGATAAGTGAAAATGGAAATGGGTGGAAATGGTTGGAAGCATATTGGAAGATGATTTGGAATGTTGGAAAGTGTTGGAAGAAATTGTGGATATGACACTCATGTGCATTGGGAAAAACCTATCCTGAGAATTTCAAGTGAATTCCCTGGAATTCTGAGTTATACTTTGATAAGTTTTACTGGTCTCACTCTGATGAAACATAATGTGACTGACTCTGATCTCTCTCCAGTATCCAGAGGTATTTTCTATCCAGGCCATGCAGTCTTTCTCATTACTTCTTGCTAGCCATTGACAATGCCTAGCATCCCAATGTTTCAGCATTCTGAATAATGGCAAGGCAGTTGCACTGACCCTCAAAGTGAATATGGATTTTTCCTGGAATCTTGGATGACTAGTATACTAGGGAGACAGCAATTTTGCTATTTTATTATTTGACTTGCAGTATTCTAAGCACTACAAGTTGAGTCTATACATCCAGGTGGCAACAGAAGGCCTTGGTTTCTGCTACCAGTACCTATAAGGCCAATACTGGCCTACCAGTGCAAGCATAATTGGCTTGCACCTTTTGAACTAGTCATGTTCTGGCCTGGCTCAAAGCCATGAGATCATCAAAGCCAGCCCCATTTGGGCTGGGTCAAGCTGGGCCAACAACATGGCTCAGGCAAAGCCCAAAGCCTGGCTTGAACTTTAGTAAAGCCTAAGCCTGGGGCTCAAGCCCTGGCTTTTTGCTATTGAATTTCAAATATACTATCATAAGCTGATGGGAGTTTGTATAGTACTGCACAGTTGATTTAGCCACTAACAAGCCACAACCCCTTCAAGGGACAATTTCAACCTGTAAGCTATTTACAGAACAAAGCAAACACATAACATGTCCAATGGCATTAGTGCTTGGCCTAGATGCCAGCCAATTATGTCCTCATGTGTCATCAATCCTTTGAATGATGGTGTCATATCCACAATTTCTTTTGACACTTTCTGAAATTCTGCATCATCTTCTGATATGCTTCCAATCATTTCCACCCATTTCCATTCTCACTTATCTCCAAACTATTGTCTTGATCCTATGACTTGTATTTATACAATACCATTACTACAAACACTTCTGCTCAGATATGTTTCTGCTTCCACTTCTGCTACTTTTATTATGTGTCAAGGACTCTTATTATCCCTTGTCTCCACAGTGTTGCTACTTCTGTTTTCATTATTACAATTAGCAATACTAGTATTTAAGTAGCTCAGTTCTGTACTCTAGTCTCCAATTCAAATATCAACTAAGATCCCACCTAGTCTTCCAACTAAGTTCTAAGTCTCTTTGCTTTCCAACCTCTGACTCTCTTCTGACTTCACTACCAACTTTCCTTCTAGTTGACTTATGTTGACTCATCCTACCTTGCTCTCAACACTAGACTTAGTATCTAGTTGTCAAACCCCCAAGTTGTCTCCAACAACTTTCCAACCCTGTGGTACTTTCTTCTGATGTGTGGACCATGTTTAAGTTAGAACCCACAAGAACTGGAAGGATGCAGCACATAAGCTGAAGCCAACATTCTTATCTATAGTGTTACAATCAGAAATCCTTCTGATGTACTTCTGACATTTCTGACATAGCACTATTGTAACTTATGCCCTCTAGTTCCTATTCACCTTTGGGAACAAGTCTTGACATTACTGCTCTAATGCAGTGATATTAGAGATCTGAGTCACTGATATGACCCCCATTCACTAGCAGATAGAGGCCATTGAAGCTGGTTTGAATTGTGTTGATGGTATCATAGTGGAGGGCCTTGACCATATATCATGCAACTTCAGGGATCTGCTGGCACAGCAAAGACCTATACCACAGCCTGCTTCACCATTGGCTCAGATATATCCATGTATACAGGACATTGAGACTTGTTTGGATAACATTAGCAGTTCCATTGGGGAGGGCTTTGATTGCATATCCAAAAATATAAGTGACCAGCTAACACAGCTAACACAGCAAAGAGCTACATTGCAACCAGCTACATATTCTGAGCTGGAGACAACAAATGCTTCACCTCAGAGAGGTAGTCCTGTTTGGTGTGCAGCTCATGCAACAGCTCTATCAGTAAGTTGCTGTTGATTTGATCATTCTCACACTTAATTGTGATATTTTAGAGACAAGTTTGCCACCATATCAAGGAACTAATGGAAGGGGATATTCAGCTGCAATGCTGGGTAGTCAGCATTTAGGATGCTACAGCATATGGCAGTGTTTGGGATGCTCTAGACAGAAACAGCCCTCTGTGCTGTGCTGATAACTTCCAACTTGATCTCCATGGCACTCCTCACAGTGCATGGAATTGTTTGGCTGTGTCTGTCTTCCTAGAAGATTTTATTCATTCTTACAGAGTGGATTGTAGCAACAATGTTCTACATGCTGATATTGTTGAATGTTTTTTACCAGAGTTAAGTCCCTCAAAACAGTGTTCAAGACTCAACAGCAATCACTTGAGGTACAAAAGGTGAATGCAAAAAAGTCTAGATGCTATCAAAGGAAAGACATGGTGTGTTTCACTGTTTCTGATAAACATCTGCATTATATTGATATGCTTTGTTAGTCTTACCAGCAGTGCTGTGAAACAGCTAGGTGGGATCCTGCTCTTGCTGACTGTGTGGTGATGCTGGAGCATCTAGGAGTACAAGGCATGTCCAGCAACAAGTTGGACACAGAAACCCTTGATGGTGATCCTAGGCCAACATCATGGGCTCACTCACCCCAGTATTTTGTGTTTTTGCCAAAATGGAGAGCACCTGAGATACAGTCTTGGCTTCAGCTCTTGGATGTCATGCATATGGCCCAAAGAAGAATGGAAAATGATGGCAGAGGCACATTCCCCAGGATGCAAATTCATGACTACAACAATCCAAGATATAGTGATAGCAGGAAGTTTGTTCCAGGACTCCCAATTACTGCCTACAATCAGGATTGGCTTAGCAGACAAAGGGATGCCAGCCTCTATGTACACCTGCAAGAGACAAAACATATTCTTTTGTGCATAGTCAGGAGATAATCAGGTACATTGCAAATATACTCTTGTTTTTTCTCTTTGTAACACTGTCTGCTGCAGTTGCTATATGGCCGTACAGTGAATGAAGCCAAGTAGTAGGTTTGAAGCAAAGTTTGGTGATTTGGTGTTCTGTATAACAGTGGAGCAACTGCATGATATATTGGTGATTGAGGTAAGACACACATCCTAGAGTATAGAACAGTTGTCAAGTCACCTAAGTTACTATCTAAGTGAAGCTTAGGTTTGATGAGCCTCAAGACAAAGTCTTAGAGGTTTTAAGTTGGTTCTGGGTTCAAGGGACTTGAGCAAAGATGTCACAAGGCTATATTTGCCTAGGTCAAGCTGAGGGGCAAGATCTAAGTACAAAGGTCTACTTATAGTAAAATACAATGGTCTGTGTGCATAATACTAAGTATAACTACTGTTACTGTTGGCTAGTCCAAATATAGTTGTTCATGTAATAACTGTCTATTTATAGAAAAGAAAGTTGCATAGCAGGTATGAGTCATGAAGTAAAGAATTGTGACACATACTACTCTTCAAACTAATCCATCTGGATAGGCAAGACCCCAAGCAAGAGATGGCCAGTGCAATTGGTGGGGAAGCTTATTTGAAATACAGTGTTGGATATGATCTTCAGTGGTCTGGCTAGTGCTGAGCATGGAATGTGATCAATGTGGAAGTGTAGGATGAGGCTTGTGAAGATATGAGATAGGAGATAGACCTGCAGCACAACCACATGTCATTGAATTAAATACAGACCTTATATGGATTTGGAATTCTCTTTTGTATGCTCACCTCACCTTACATTCCCCCTGATATCTCTCTGACATACTCAAAGCCACTCTCTAGTTTTAATACCACTACCTTCCTCTCTGTATCTTACTGCTATACTCTTCAAATCTCATTCTCCCCCATTTCTTACTCAAATACATCTGCCAATTACTTCACTCTCATCTAGTTCTTAACTCCATTTTCACCTGTCCTAGGCTTGCATTGATATTGATGCTGGAGTACACAACTGCATCATGAGAGCTCATGCAGGAATAGACAGCAGCCTCATCACTACTTGAGCTAGCAGAAGCCTAATGTCTCTGTGCTGCTAGTGTTGCACAACAGTAGTATCAACCACCTTGATGACAAGTGTGGAACTCATGGAGCACTCCTTGGAAATACAGAGTCCTTGGTTCCATTGACAACTACAAGGCCCAGACACAGTGAGCATGATGACAAGCATGACCACAAGAACAGCCCTGGCTATATTAGTGTAGGTAGATCTTTGCATGATTGCTTATATACTTTTCTTATGCTATACATGAAACATGGCAGAAAAGATGTTTGTTGGAAAATGAATGTCTTTGACCAATTCAGCATGAAGATGTAATGAAAGATGAGTTTGGTATATGGTGTTGGGATCACAGCCTATAGTGCAATCAGTTGGTTTTAAGGCTTGCCAACCTTGAGCTTCAACATTTGGTGTGACCTGCAACTTGTCCTTTTCCATTCAACCTATAGCTACACCTCTGACCATGATTGTTAAAGTCTACTGTCTGCTTGCTCAGATGATGTCACACTCCAACATGGATTTGGACTCCAGAAATGCCAATATCATGCTGGCTGCTTTGAAGGGCATCTTTGACATGTGAGGAGAACTCCAGTCCTTGGGAATAAACCCAATTAACAGGCATTTTATCACATTGTGAACACCTTTTCATCCTTAAAGCAAGATTGTTGGTAACACATCTATGAAGGCATGGTCACCACTTGTCAAATGACTATGTGTACATTACAGTGTGGGTCTTCAATGACAACAAATACTTTGGGGCAATTCATGCATACAAGGATCCTCAAAGAGTAGGGACTTTTGAACATGCCTGTTGTGGCCTGTCTCTTGCTAAGTGGATGGACTCAGTGTGGCAGGACTGGGAGGCTTGGGTGGTGAGGGTTTGGTCTGTAAGTCAGTATTTATCTTGAGTGAAAATCTAGCTGATTCATCATGGTGAAGGTATATGCATGCTTTGATGCATGCTTTTTTGTTGGTCCAAGAGTTGTAAAATATATCTCTATCATATGTTTGATTTGACATGGCAGGATTGGGAGCCTCAGGTGGCAAAGGTCTGAAGGTTCAATTGATAAGTCAGATTATTTCTATTGAGTGAAGACCTGGCTGATGCTCCAGGTTAAAGGGTATGAATACTTTGACAATTGCTTTCTTGCTGTTCTGTAGCTTGTAAAATATGTTGTTCCACTAAATTCATGGTTTCTAAAATCAATGTATATTGTATGTTCTGCCTCGGAACAACTGTATATAGAGGCCTTTTGTATATGTTATAATGTCACTTCCAGTGCTAATTAGTTCTGATGTATCTTGATCTCTCACTACTTGTATTTTATGTTAACTGACCATACATCTCATCTATTACATGCTTATGATCTAGTATTCAAGGACAATCTATTAAGAACTGATATAAGCCAAATAGTCAGCATAGTAAGGCATTCAGGATTCCAGCTTCAACATGTCAGCATCACATGCATGTATGAGTATATGGCCTACTGTGCTGCTGAGCTGGTCCTTGGTCCCTGCAGCCAGAGTCCAGATGCCTCCCTGGTCCAGCTGAGAAGATAACAGTGATTATAGGTCACATGAAAATCACATGAATAAATAAATCCACAATATATCTGGTGGATTAGTAAGGGATAGATTTGGACTATATCTGATGTATTTATTCATGTTTTATTCACTATCTAATCTGGAGCATTAATGTTGACCTTATTATAAATTTGTTCTTGATTTCTATGACAGCATATTGAGGATTTATTTAAAATAAATCCAGCAGATAAATATCAAATTTATTGTAGATCTCATTTTAAATTAATCCAGGACATATCTGATAGATATAGGGTGAATTTATTTTAATATTATTCACTATTTATTCAAACCTAAATTGGTGAGATTATAGGGCAGCATCTGCAGTGTTTGTTGATCATATTTTTGAAGGCATCATTCATGAATGCCTGGAAAGTTCTGGGGGAGTTGCATAGTCTGAAGAACATGACAGTGGGTTCATACAGTCCTTTATTTGTTTTAAAGGTTGCTTTCCATTGGTCTCCTTCTTTGATCCAAACATTATTGTAGCCATTTTGGAGATCCATCTTGGAGAATATTGTTGCACCTTTCGGTTTATCCACTAAGTCACTTACAAGCAGGAGTGGATAAGTGCTCTTGATTGTGCCATTGTTTAGGTATTAGTAGTCCTGGCAGGGTTGAAAGGCTCCTTCTTCTTTCTTTGATATGAAGAAAAATGGGGAGACCATTGGTGACTTTGATGGTTGAATATACTTCTTCCAAAGGTTCTCTTCAAGGAATTTGTCTTGAAGTTTTTGTTAAATTGGCATCAAGGGGTAGATCTTACAATGTTGTGGTGTAAATTCAGGTTTCAGGTTAATGGTATGATCATAGGGTCTGAATGGGGGAGATTGTTCTGATGCTTTCTTCTCAAAGACTGATTTGAATTTGTGATATTCTTTGGGGGCCAGTTCTTCAATAGGCTTCTTTTCCTTCTTCTCAGCCTGGTGAGCTAAGGTCTGAGAGACAGAGGTTTTTGCCCTAATGAAGGTATATTCAGGGAGATCTGAGGTAGATTCAGAGGTTTCCAGATTGTGTGCCATGTTGTTTCCAAGAATAAAGGTGTTGATGAGGAGTGGTTTCTCATCTTTGACTTCTTCTATAATAACCTTTCAGGGTAAGACCAGGGTTTTGACTGTGACCATTTCCCTTTATTTTTTGTCTTTTTCCCTTGACTTTCTGATGATTTCAGAAAAGTCTTGTCTAATTTGAGAAGGGACAATTTCCAGGGTGTGTTCATGCCAGTCAATCCTGGGGTTCACCTGGGATAACCAGGGGAGGCCAAGAATCATCTGTTCTTTGCCAAGTCCAGATATGAGAAATCATGTTTGGAGTTTTGTTCCTCTGATGTGAAGATTCTGCCATGTATAGTGTGTGATTCTTCCTGTTTTGTTGTGTGTGCCATCAACATTATAGAACAAATAAAGTCACATAGCAGGTACAAGTCACAAGGTAAAGAATTGTAACAACTATTGAGAATGTGTAATGACAATAGATTCTACAAAAAAAAATGAGAGAGATGGCTCTATTCCTGCCTGGGCAGCTCAAGTGACCAACTACCTGGTTTGGTCAACTAGGTGAACAGCCACAGTATGGTACAGTGGTTATATTGTCTGGAAAGTTTGGCTTCATCATCTTTGCCAGGCCTGGGGTTCAATTTTTGTTGGGTGCAAATCTTATAAGTTATATTTTCCTCCAGGATTGTCTAAGTCCAAAGTTGATGTCACAGAAAATTGCATTCCACTGGAATATGATATTTCACTGGAATGAACAAGATTCCTGTGGATTCCAGCAGTATTCCTGTGAAATTTTCTTGGTGTGGTGATGATATGGGTGAAATTCTGGCAAAACAGACCTCACCAATGCACTCAGCACATCTATCAACATGAGAATGACCATCTGCAAGGGACTATGATATGAATTGATGTGAACTGTTCCAAACAACAATGCTGTGGGTGTAATTTTGGCACTGAAGACAATGGGGTAGGTCTAATGCTGCCCTGCCAAGGGTACCCTCATACCAGCCTCATGGGTACAGGTTTGGAGAGGGTACATATTTTTGTACCCATACCTGCACCTGTACCCCTGCATACCTGTGACCAACACAAACATGGGTTACTGTACCTGTGTCAATCACTAGTACTGCTGTTGCTTCTGGAGGCATTATAGCTTGCAACAGGGCCCCTTTGCCTTTTCAGCAGTGATCAGAATCTTGAATTTGTCAAAAAACCTCAGATTTAGATATTTCAGCAGTTCAGCAGTTTGCCAGCTCAGTAAATTTCCCAAAGTAGTATCAATACCAAATAACAACAAACTGTGCCTCAATTCCACTGTAGTTAGTCATTGTCTGGCTTCTCAAGCTCAGAGTTCCTCCTGGGGCAATTTCATAGTATGTTAAAATTGTTAACATGTGTGTTATACCTGGAAATCCACAAAGAATTTGAAGACTTGCACAGTAATCACTGTGCAAATAACTAGAGAGGCATTTTAACTTAGGTCCAGACAAAATTTTGGCACCTTAGGCTGCACAAATATCAGACCTGGTATTTTTGGGTGCAGAAAGGCTGCATGCAGTATCAGACATCAGTCTCCAGAAGGGTATAAATTTGTTCCCTCAGCTGGGCTTAGCTCAAACCTCTGCACCAAGAGAACCAGCTTGACTGTGTCAATATAGCAACTGGTGAAAAAGTTGGCATCTCTCTATATTCTACCTGGAAAAATTTCCTGAAAATCCTTACTTAGGTCTACATTAAGTATCAGACATCAGCATCAACTAGGACTTTTAGGCCACAGAAAATATCAGACATTGGGCCAATTCTTCACATTTTAGTCTGCATCAGTATTGGACATAGGGTAAAATTTTCATCCATTTAGGTCTATACCAGTATCTGACATATTGGAGGATAGAGCAGGGTCCTTGTGGAGGGTGTTTGTGCCTGTGTCAAAGATAGTGTTTGAAAGTGGTGCCTGAACACAATTTTTTTCTGGTCCATAGACCGGAAAAAGACTGGACTGACCCTGAAATTTTGTGTTCTAATACCCTAATTGTGGTGGGGAATTTTTATTGCAATGTTCTAGCTCAAAAAAATGGTCAAAAAACCAAAAGACCGGACTTTCAACCACTAGTCAAAGACATATGGGTACACATTATGTAGATTCAATAGAATGTCAATGCTTGCATCATAACCTTTGGTCAATGGTTGAATCATGGAAAGAATATACTGATTACCCACTGGCAAAATTTACATAACCAGACATCCTCTGTTTCAGAGTCCTCAAAGAATGGCCACATGTCCTGAGCACCTTTCTTTTTCCCCTCCTTCTTGGTGTGTTTACTAGCTGTAGTGGCAAGCTATGAATGGTGGGTGCTGTGCCAGCCAACTTGTGGTGTTCCCCTCAATCCCTGTGCTGCTGGTGTCTGGTGTGCTGGTGTCTGGCACTGATGGCATGGTGAGGTGGCTGAGGTAGTTGAACTCAGGCTTGGCTCAGTGAATGTCTATGCACCAGGAGAGGCTGGCATTCAGAGCTGGTTGAAAAATTCATTGGGATTCAATGGAGAGTGGGTGAATAAGAAGGGATTTGAAGGACTGTCAGGGATCAGATGTGCAATGTTTGCTCTAAGTGCATGCTTTAGCTTTGAAATTTGAACCTACATATAGTACAAAAAAAAGATATACCTTCAAGTGATTTGTTCTTTTCCAAGATGATGGCCTCTTCAATGACTGTAGCTAGTGGCACTGCAGCCTGAATTGGAGGATCAGCCTGATGGCAACTTCTTGTTTGAGCTAGTGCTTGGAAGTCTGGTCTCAAAACTGGAAAAAGACCAGGACTGGACTGGATTTCAATTGATCAAGACCACAAATTCTTGAGACCAATGAAGACTGTAACTGTGGTCCAGTCTGTGGTCCATTGCAATTTCAAACTTCTGCAGACCAACTAAAAACTGGTTTCAACTGGTCTCAACTGGTCTTTTCAGCTGCAAAAATTCATGAAGATGTGCACTGTTATTTGCTTTTGGACAATGTAAAAATTATAATTTTTGGTAAATAAATAAGTAAGTCACAATCAAATTCAATGACTTGAGCAAAATTAGCTGTAACTCATCTAACCATCTGCTATTAGGGACACTCTTCAACTTTTTTTAAAGAATTAAACATCCTAATACATGTAAAGTGATTTGTTTTAATATTTGTGGCCTGCAATTGCAATGAAATAAATTTATTTCTTGAGATTGGCAGGCATGTAACTAGTAATCTATGCTTGTTCCTCACTATGACAAGAATTGTAAAAAGCCCTGGCCTAGGCCAAAGCCAGGCCAAGCCAAGCCTGAGCTAACACCTAGGGCCTGGCCTGCAATTTTGTGAGCCAGAGCTGCCTTGAGCCAGGCCAAAGACAGGGCTTTCAGGCCAAGCCTGAGCTGGTACATCACCAGTTGGCTGCAACAAGCATGGAGGTTAGAATGCACAATGGTTGCACAATGGTGTCAAATTGCAAAATTGATCTGCTACAATGGGCGCCATCACAATGTTCATGTTAAAATGAGTCGACTAACTCTACATAATTTCCTTCATGCTGTATGCAAGGCAACACATATGTTTAAGAAAGCATTATGATGATTTAATTGTTGCAAGCCTCCTCACCCGCCGCTCTTCACCAAGCCCTGCAATCTCATGCTGCTCAATTACCTGGAAAGGCCAGGTGAACCAATTTCCACCACTCCGCATGTAAGGAAGATTCATGTCCATGAGCAATGTATCCACATGTTGACACCAGCTGAACAAAAACAAATGATCAACCAAAAGGTTGGCATTCATGCTGAAGAACTTACTCCCACAGGCAGATAGCACAGCTAAAGCTCTCGTTGGTGTGGTCCAGCACACCAGGGAACCGCTTCTTCATCCACGCAGAGTAGTACTCCGCAACAGCCAGTGCTTGTTCCGCAGAAGACGGAAGCCGCATGGTATCTGTGAGGAAGTACGAAGAGATCCAGTGAGCTGAAACCTCGTACGTGTAGCCAGGATTGGAGGTAAACTGCAAGCAGATGTAAGAATAAATTTAATTGATTGATGGCTTAACCACATACGACAGCACCGTTAATAGCAAAGTCATGCCTTCCGATGTTCTTTGCGGGAACAATGCCACGGTAAATCGAGGACACCCACTGCTCGTCATCCGAATGAGCGACTGGAGCGTTCTTCAGGCTCATAAAGGAATCCCAAGGACCCTTCACCTGTGTTTGTGGAGGATGTCTATTAATCCCCAGCTCTTCCGCCGTCTCGGCTAAGACACACAACTTTCAGCCTAGTGTTTGCAAAAGAACGACGAACAAAGACGCACCATCAAATAGACCGCCCCAAGATGATGAGTAGCCTGTGGCTAAAATGACAACGTCCGCTAGCAGGCTTTGGCCCGTGGTCAGAACCACAGAGCGACCATCCGCACCGAAGCCCTCCACATGGGCTGAAGGGAAAAGATGAATGTCTCCTTGATTGACTGCGGCGTAGAAGGTACTCGGGTGGTAGGTCCCCACATCATTGGTGCGAACGCTCCAGAAAATAGAGTGGGTGTCTCGGAGTGGAGAGTCTTTGGGGAGTTCAAGTATGCCGAACTAATGGTGAAGTGTAAGGCAGCTGGGTTTCATGATGGAGGTAACAGACTTTGCGCACCGACGATGATAACAACTTATCCCAAATGAAATGTACGATTTTACTCCCCAGCCAGGTCATATGTAAGAATCGTCTAGAGGGCTCTTGTGAAGAGAGAACAAGGAATAGGGGAGAGGTGGAGACTTACTCTAGGCGTGTCCGTAACTCAATATGAGGGGAGAGGATGCTCAGGAACCTGATTGAAAACATTTACTAAATCGGAAGAGAAGAGCGATGACTTGGTACTTGCCGACTTCTGCGAAGAAAGTTAGGGAGTGGCTTTCTAACGGCCATTGGGGCATCTGTTTTGCTACAAACGACGGAAACGTTTCGACCCACATTTCTCAGATGAGAGGAAATACTAAGAGCAGGATATCAGATTCCTGGTGTGGCTGCAAGAGAACACGATATCCTACTCTTGCGCAGATTTACCGCCTCCTACGACAATGATGTACTTGGGCTCACTCTCAGAGTTGGTCCTCGCAAGAATGTCATCCAGGCTTGGTGCAAAGTCTCTTGAATGGACGACGAGGCCCTTGAATCCAGCAGCTTCTGCAGCCGAAGGCAACAAGGCTTTAGGCACACTGGGAGAATGGCAACCCTGTAGATACGCATATTTCAAAAGTTATTCGAGTATCTTTAAACTGAGTACTGACGCCGGTGCACAGGACAATCCGGAAGTATTCAAGAACCGTCGTGGTTCCCTTGCGCTTGTCCTTGATGTCCACGTTCCAGGAACCGCTAGGAGTCCGCCGTACATTGAGGACCTCTACCTCCAATTTGATTTTGCCTTTCAAAAATGTTTCCGCAAACGTTTCCATATAATCGCACACATCTCCTCCGGACAGTCGACCGCCAGTCTTCGCGGAGTCCTTAGGCGGAGGCATGGACAAATAAGAGAAGCAAAACTCCCCATGGAGGCTATCATCGATCATTTAACAGATGAGGAACAAGCGAGCAAGGTTGCATGCAAGTAGAACGCACTTGTTAATCTTCAAGCTGGGATAGACCAGATGCTTGGTCCAGACGCCTCCAGGAGAAGCGTCCTGTGTAAGGAGCTGGACGTCAAACCCGTCTTGTAACAGGACATGAGCGGTGACAAGACCTGCGGGACCGGCGCCGATGATTCCTACAGTGTTAGCGAGGGCGACCATTTTAGAGGTATGGAGGATTGGAGAGCGTACTTAAAAAGAGGACCACTGTCCAAAGTAGTGTTGCCGCAAGGTCAAGGGTCTTAAGTCGGAGTTTGACCTGCTCTCTCCTGCACGTGGATCTAGGGTTGCCGAAGTTCAGTCCGGAACCGTTTCGAAGAACCAGAACCGGCCGGACGGATTATTCTATTTAGAAACCCCCCTTGTCCGTAGAAACCCCGGTTTCGACATCAAAAATGTGAAAGACGAATTTTAAACTCCGAATAGCATGCCAGCTGGCCGATGCCTGCAGCCTGCAACGCCTTTGCCACGCGTCTGCGTTATCGATTGCAAACTTGACATTGAACGACCAACATCAATCTCACCCCTCTGTTCATACTGCCTGCTTGACGTCTGGAGCTCAAAACTAGGTTTGAATGTGACGTTACGGTAAGTAACATTGTATTCTATAGCAAATTGGCCTTGTTCTTATTGTCTTTTAGTTCGGAACATAAGGGCAGTTGGCTCTCGTGTGGCCTGGTTGTCGACATGCCCCACATTTCCTACCAGCTTCCGCTTTGCGCGATGAAGCACTACTAGCACCACCACCCCTGGGATGGCCCTCAAGCGCTCCAGTTATCCGCTTTTCGCGTGGCCTTCCCTTCGGATTCAAAACTGGTGGTTCGTGTATCGATTCTTCGTTGGCTGCCCTCCTACGAGACGCACTATCCAATATAAAAGGTGAGTACTTATCTCATTTAGTAGAAGATATCCATTTACTGAAGTTCGTGCAGATCGTCTACCAGCTCATGGAGCTGTTCAACTGTCTGAATCGCATTTGTTAACGGCGCCAAGGCGGCGTTCGCTTAGTGGAAGACTGTTTGCGCAGGAATTGTTTGTGTTGGCGGAGGGGCTGGTGTACTGTTATGAGGCACGCGAAGGGATTCGAAAGGGTTTGCAGAGATGGACTTAGTTCTCTGGATAGCGGGAATTTCGATGTTGAGTTTTCGGATTTGCGCCTCTCGGGCAGGTACCAGAGGAATGTTTTCGGTATTTAGGTTCTTATCTTGATACCATCTGATAGTTTTGATTGTCAGTGACGTTTTCGTGCTACAAGAAGCTAGACAATACGTACCGAGCACGAATGACGCCTATATTGAATTTCAGTTCCCTCTTCTCACTGAAGACACGGAAATAGTGATGACATGGTAAACCAAGGTTCATTCCCATGCAGCATTCACAGACGTAGTTGTCGTTGGGGAGGAGAGCCAACATATGATATGTGTCAGTCCCATTATGCGTGACGCAAAATAAACCTTGAATGCGCAGGCCTCTCCCTTTAACCAAACGAAGAAGCCATTTAGTTGAAATATGGGCGCTGTCGTTTGTGAAGCTGTTCAACATCCTCTATAGTGACGAGTTGCGTTAATAATAATTCTAAATATCAATCATAGGAAGTCCTTACCATCTCCTCTCCACCTTCCCATGTAAAGCCAACGACTAGAGCGGCTGCGATGGCATATTCATTCTATTAATCCCGTTAAGTATAAATCATAGAAAGTCATTCGACGGAAGACTTTACCCAATCGTACATGCCGTCAGGCAAAGGAGGGACTTTGACTGAATAATACACACTAAGTTCCATTTGCTCCAAGCACGTCTGAAGACCAAAAGGCCCTACAAACTCCCGAATAATGGTTAACGGGCCTGGAAAAATGGATTCAATGCTCGTTGGATGCTGACAGCGAGCAGACTGTATTAGGAAGATAAATCAAGTCAAATAATGCATTATTGACATACCTCGCGGACTCGTATGAGTTCTCGTACACTCTGGCCAGCTGTCCGTTCGTTAAGACCGTTGAACAACTGCGTCAAAGTCTTTTTTGGTCCACCGATGGCTTTATTGACCCGATTTTCGACTTCAACACAGCCATTTGTTCGAACACCACATGTGAACTGATAGCTTGTAAAAGCCCAAGCCCACTGTTCACGGCATGGATATAGCTCCTCGTTGAGATAAGCCTCAGCCTGTGGAAACCTAGAAGTCAGAGCGTTCCACTTCTCTTCAAAATCTTCTGGCGAAATTGCACGATAGACCTCCCAGAAAGTATTCTTGAATTCCGGCCAGTCGCTGGAAGGGATTAATCGGCTGAGATTCTGGTCCACATTTCCGTCCAAATGGTGGATACAAAAGAAGTGCGTCGCCAGAGGCATCCTCCGCTTGACAGCTGCGAAGAGAGCCTTTGACCGATCAGAAATGAAGGCATGTGGAGAATAGCCTGCGCTATCAAGATGACATTGGAGGACCCAGGAGTGATGTTCTTCGTCCTCAATTGCATGAAAGGCATACCACAGATTGCGAGAAGAATAGTGACCGTCAATTCCGATGCCGATATTGAGAGGATATCCAGTTCGATTCCGATTGCTGGTGTTATCATTGATTAAGACATCGCCATAATGCTGACAAAGCTCAACTTGCTGAGGCGACTGCCACCATAGCCCTGTCACCACCGAGTTTTCATCGAACTTGAGCTCATAGCGCCACCCATGCTCCTCCTGCATCTTCTATTGAAGACTTGCGATAATTGCATTCATGTCACCCCTCAGCTTGTCAACTTCTTCGCGTGCCTCTCGTCAAGCTTTGTTGATAACATTGGTGATTTGACGCGGCTCAAGCAGACAATCTCCCGTTTGCGCCTTGAGAACCTCTGCAATTTGGCCACGAGAGAAACTCTGAGATGACACGTTTGCCAGCTGGGAAATCTTTGCCTTCTGCTCTTCTGTCACGCAACGCCTAATCGGACCTTCTTCTGGAATTTCAGGAAGATGATTATGATCCCAATCGACCAAGGTAACTCTCCACTTTCCATCCTCCTGTCGGTTAACATTGACGTGAGCCTCGCAGCTGGTTTTTACTGATCTTCACTTTCGATAATCAGCTGGATTAAGGTGGCTGGAATGGACTGGGATGTGTTGCTGATAATGATTGCAGCGGAAGGTCATCTTTTTCCTGTTTCCCCAATTATCTAGCTTGCTCTGACCCTTTCGCCATTGATGTCCCAGACGCTCCTCGCGTGTCTTTACAGCCAATTCTGCTTCTTCCAGGGAATGGAAAGCTGCGCCAACACAGACAACTCCAGGGGCCATTTCAATAGGAGGCCGACGGAGTGGCTTTGTCTCAGCCGCAGCAGTTGGAGGAAGAGGGGTGGGATGAGGGGGTGGCTTCATCTCTGCTGTAGCAGCTAGAGGAAAAAGAGGTGTGCAGATGTTGATAACATATTGGTCGCATTTTACCAGAGTAACTGGGTGTTGCGGCGTGCAAAGGTCAATGACCACAGGTGCATCTGGTTTCTCCGTTTTAATTTCACACTTGATAGGAGTGACAGGTCAAGCATCAGAGTCAGAATTAGGGCCCTGGATCTCAAATGTAATGGCAGAAAGCTTTGGCCAATCTTCCGGTGTAGTTGGTGAGCCCGAAAGGTCGATAACTTCCTGCCAATTTTTAATTCTACGAGATTTCGACTTCTGCTTTGGGCTCGGAGAGCACAAGTCAATAAAATTGTCAGTAAGGTTTGTGATGTCTGTTGCTTCTGATTTTGTTGGTTCGGATAGCAAGGGATTTGGTGGATTCTCAAGGCTTTATCGACGCCGTTTTTGGCCTAGACGAGTTGGCAAAAAACATGAGAGAATTGTGGGAGGCAACTTTGTGAGGAAGAGGTGCTGATGCTGACTGAGATGTAGCGAGAGTAAATGGGGGCAGGAGCACTGTTGATTTCAATAGCAATTGATCTACAGTTGGAATGCTGGGCTGTGATGGCCATCCTATTAAAATATGTTCATTCAAAATGGTACAAGTCATTGGTTGTAGATATGGCTTACAAGGAGTCCGAAGTTATTGAAGTCATTGTAACCTGACCCTATCAATGTATCAATGTCAATTTCATCCATGTTCCAGTTTGATGCATCAAGAACATTGGAGGTCCAGCTCGAGAAGTCTCCAGCAGTCTGACTCGCAATATAGTGGTAGCATATTAAATCATGGAGGGTGGCATCTCTGAATAAACATGACTCTGGTCCATTCCATTGTCAAATCCCCTCTGGACAAGACCCAATGGCTAACTCAATATAATTGAGTGCAATTATACCACAACTGCCTTCACCATTTCCAGGACCTTTTTTAGCAATAAAACCAGGTTTTATTTGGGAGGTTGGAGGTTGGGATAGACCTGAAAATACCCACTGAAGAACAGCAAGAATATCTTGTGGTGGCAAATGGTGCAATGAATCACCATATTCAATGACCTCTGATGTGGGGTGGTAGATAGAGGCCATAAAGTGATTGTCCTGGACTAAACCCATCACAATTATGTGGAAATTTGTCTTCTGGATGTGTTCATGCAGGGTAATAATTTCAGCAGTTTAAATGCAGCAAACTGAATGATATACCTGACAGGCATCAGCCAAGAAGGTTGTCAGCAGGATGAGAGATTCTGGAGCATGGTGGAAGAGTGATGATGATCCAATTGGAGAACATTTCAATGTTCTGTTGTGCAATGTGCACCAAAAGTAGGACAGCTCTGCAAGTGCATTGAAGACATCTTCTTCGAGCCATTTCTCCCTGAGAAGGCAGCTGAGCATGTACAGTGGGAAGTTGGTGACAAATAAACCCTTTATACAGGAAAGAAAGGGTGCATCATGAAAAGCTTTGAATGCAGGCTCAAGGGATTAAAATTTTGGGGATTCAAGATGTATAAGAAGGTGATGACATTCCTGAGTAGGAATATGATAATTGAAGATATTCCAAATTAAATTAATCTGAAGCAATATTCTGTCTTCAGTATAAGCAACCATTTTACATTGTATGATTACTCACCTTTGAAAAACAATAATGAACTGAATGCCTAGCCCCTAAATGTGTGAACTGGATGTGCACTGAGTGCATTCCATCCTTGAATGCATTTTCCATAGCACAAGTAATAGGCTGAAGGTCGGAAAAATCAGGCAAAACCTCTCCAGGTGCAACAATTGTTGCTGCAGCAGAGCTCAGACTCTCAACAGAAAACCCCATGGAGGAGACAGATCCAGTCTCTGTAAGGGAGGGATAAGAGAGGTTGGGGATCTGGGATATCTTAAGGGTACTGAAAAACTTGATCAAAAAGGCAGCATGAGGAGGAGGAGTAGCATACACAGAGAAAGACATTGCTGGTTGATTTCTGGATGAGTTCTGAGACAAAAAAAGGTGCATGCAGTTAGCTACATGTTTGATATTATATATATTGGATATTTGGGAGCAAACTTAGCATGAGGCCTGAACACAATGCACACATTCTGTCACATTTGGAATTCCTTTGAGCCAGCTGTCCATGAACTATTCTTCAGATTTCTTATTTCATTTTTACTTTGTATTCTCTATTTCACATTGTGTTAGATTAATGAAGGCAACCACAAAAAGTGCCTTTCCCCACCACCACAATGCAGTGTGCACACACCAATGCCTGCCACAGTAAGATGCCTGCCAAAATGCAGTATGGACATGCCCACCAAAATGTAGTGTGCACATGCCACCACTGCTCATTTATTCATCTGCATGATATTCTTTCTTTTTATACATATAGTTACCTGGCTAACACAATGTGTTATGCACATATTGTATCACTGTGCAGCATGCTGCATGGACTCTCCTTCAGATTTCCTATTTCATTTACTTCAATCCTCTCTATGTTACATTGTGTTGGACTGCTGCAGGCAAACATGATAAGTACCCTTCCCTGCCACTGCAATGCAGGGCAATAGCATGGATACTCTGCAGGTATGCTCAGGCCTCCCATATCCTTACCAGTGACACTATATATCCTTTGAGCTGCAGGTTTGTGGTTATTGTGGGTTACTGCTGGTACAGGTATCCTGCATGAATATAGGTAGAATGAAAATAAAAATTTATTATACTAGCTAGACTACATAAGAGTGCAAGTGACAATGGCCATGCCCTGCACATTCTGACCAATGGAAGGCAGAGAATAACCACTGCCCTTGGCCACTTGACTAGCATGGATGCTCCAGCAGTGTCATTGGTTGCATGTGGGTGTCACACTTGTTGGGCTTGCTGTCAGTGCAGTGGTGCAGGTGGGTTGGTGGCATTGCTTCATGAGGTTGTGTGAGTGAAACAGAGGAAGATAGCAGAAGTGGGGTGGGTTGTAAAGACAGTAGCCACTTTCTGTGGGCATAGGGTTTGGGTCCCAGCATTGTTCCTGATGGAAGGGTGGAGTGGTGGTGTGTCATCACTTGTGCATGCTGACTATGTGTTACTGCCAGATACAAAAGGGTGCTGGGTGGGTTTCAGTCACCAGAACAAGCTCAAACATCTGGTGTGCAGATGACATTTGAAGTTAGAAGAGGAGACAGTGAATCATTTGCTGTCTCCTTGCATGACCTGTAGGTGGTGGGCTGAGTGGTGGCTTTATTGAGAGAAAATTTGCAAAACAAGTCACATATGACTCATTTCAGGATGCACCTTGTGGGTCTCCCACTTCCAGGGTCTCCCCTACATATCTTGTATCCCCCTCCTTGCATCTGGATCTTTTAAGAACAGGCCCACAGCCCACATCTGTCAACAAGGGGAGGGTATGCAATGAGGTGGGTGCTTTCATTTGAGCTGTGCCAGTGTGCCTACAAAAGAACTGAATAAAATAACTTATATGCCTTTTTTGAAAGGTTTTGCAGGGGCTGAGGGCAAGAGAGAGGTGAGGGAGAATGGTGGTGGTTGACAACAAAGATGCCTGACATTGTTGATGGCTCCTCTCATGTTTTCTGAGTTGATGGACCAGAACTTATGTTGCCAAAACTCTGCTTCAATTCAGCATCACACTCTGCCAAAAGTTGCAATTCTGCATCATGATGGGGTTTCTCTGATGAAGGCTAGAAACACAGGGTTTCTATAAGAAAGGGGGGTTTCTAAATAGAATAATCCTGGCCAGACTGAACCATTGGTTCAAGTTTGGTTCTGGTTCTGGTTCTTGAATATGGCATATGGTCCAGTTCACAGTTCTTGAATATGTAGAATCTTCAGAACCAGTTCCAATGACAAACACCTCAATATTTTTGTGAAATATATGACTGTTGCCTTGTGCTGCAGTGCCAGCAAGCCATACTTCATCTGTATAGTTGTATCATGGAAATTACTGCCATGCTCACTTGCAAAATGGAACAAAATCAACATACCAAATTGCCCTTCTCTATCCTCTCTTTCTGTGGCATGATGTTGTTGGAATAATGGGTGCTCATTTGTGAGCATTTTGCGATGCACTGCATTTCACATATTTTCATTTTCCTTTTAGTTTACATTTCTGTGGCTTTTCATTAATATCCTATTTTGTACATTTGTTTCAGATCTTATGGTATATATGTAGTCTACAATTGTTGTATGCACTCATCTGTTTGCCTCTTGAGCTCACCAAGGCCAAATGTGAATCCACTGCTTTGTGATCAACTGCAAGACATGCACTTTCATTTTAACAGATGTCTTACAACAACAATCAGTGTGTGCTCAATGCTGACAGAACACTGAAAGATTTGTCAGAGATTACCTTCTTCCACCATATTTAAATAGACATATTACAAACATCATTTATATTCTTATTTTGTAATATAAAGCTGGGCCTAATGTAGGCTTGAAGGGAAAAACCCCTGTAGTTCACATGGAAGGAAAACACACAATTAAGCTGACCTTTAAAGTCATCCAGGCAAAGGAGGCTACTCTTTTGTCACACAAGTTTAAAAGTGAGTAAATCATTTATTTTTGTTCATCCCTGTCTCATATTCTCTATACAGTTGATAGAAATAGTACTTCCAGATAGAAGATTACAAAAGGTGGGTCTTTTTCCTCTCTCTTTCAGTGAACATACTCATATGTTTACTATCCAGTATTGGGAGGCATGGCAAAGTCTGATTTTATTGTCACTTGTAAATGTGCTTCCTCAAAAAGTGCTCAAAAGCCTTCAAAACACATGAAGAAAACCCCCACATGCACATGAAACAATGCAACATCTGATGACAACATGGATTATAGCAGTACAGTAGAGCTGAATACAACTGCTACAGCTGAGCACAATTCCTTCAAAATTTTGGTTCAGAGGTTTGAACCAGTTCTGAACTAGGACTGAACACCTAAGAACCATTCTATTGGTTCTGTTCTGGTTCTTGTTCAGTTCTTGAAAACCTCTGTCAGTTCTGGTTCTGGTTCTTGTCAAAACCCCAGAGAACCAAATAGAACCAAACTTTGGCAACCCTATGTGGATCCTAGTCTGTGGAGGTGTCCAGACCCCCATCAAGGTATGTACCTCGGTGGATGTGTGCAGCCCTACTTGGGACCTGAACCAATTCTAAAAACCTATGACAATCACTGTTGGAATTACATCTGGCACATTCTTGAAGAGGTTATCTCAGGCTTAGTAGTATTGTTAGTAATTATCTTAGCAAGCATTGTGTCAAGACTTGTTCCCAAAGGTAAATAGGAACTAGAGGACATAGGTTACAATAGTGACACATCAAAAAATGTCAGAAGTAATGTCAGAAGGGTTTCTGACTGTAATACTACGGATAAAAACCATTGGCTTCAGCTTATGTGCTGCACCCTTCCAGTTCTTGTGGGTTCTAGCTTAAATGTGGTCCACATGTCAGAAGATAGTACTGTGGGGTCAGAAAGTTGTCAGAGACAACTTGTGGGTTTGACAACTAGAGACTAAGTCTAGTGTCGAGAACAAGGTAAGACTAGTCAACATAAGTCAACTAGAAGGGAAGTCAGAAGGGAGTTGGAGATCAGAAAGCAAAGAGACTTAGAACTTAGTCATAAGACTAGGTGGGATCTTAGTCAATATTTGAATTGGAGTCTAGGGTACAAAACTGAGCTACTTAAATACTAGTATCACTAATTGTAATGATGAAAGCAGAAGTAGCAACACTATGGAGATGAGGGATAATAAGAGTCCTTGAAACATAATAAAAGTAGCAGAAGCAGAAGCAGAAACATATCTGAGCAGAAATGTTCATAGTAATGGTATTGTATAAATACAAGTCATAGGATCAGGACAATAGTTTGTAGATAAGTGAGAATGGAAACAGGCGGAAATAGTTGGAAGTATATCAGAAGATGCTTTGGAATGTCGGAACATGTCAGAAGAGATCGTGGATATGACACATTGACTCAGTAGTAATATTCTGTTGCTATCTGGAATACTGTAGAATACTTGTATAGTAGTATATAAGGACCTCTGTAGGAGGCTTAACCTACAATCAAGTTCAGCTATCTTACCACTGCACAACCTCGATTCACAATAATCACACTCCCTTAAAATCACAGATTTACTGCCTACTAGTACCTGAACATGTGAACCGGACTTTGACCAGTCTACCCATTTTTTACTGATATCTCGGCCTAGGAAAATAGAAATGTAGTCAACTACTGACTCTGCCATAGATAATTGATTGAGATAGGCGGAAGATCAAGCTACCTTGCGGCCCCTGCCAAGAGCCCATAGTTGTCATAGCTAAGGATCATACTTTTGGGGTGTCGTGACAGATCCAGGGACTGCCGCACGAGACCCGAACGGGGATGATTCTATTGAGAAACCCCTCTTGTTCGCGCATACCCCATCTTTTTGCTTAGTAATCACATACCCCTCCTACTTTACTACTTTGCGTCGGCCGGAAAATGTTGCTGTTACGGGTATCCGGAACAAATGAGTCACATCATCTTTCAATTTTTTAATTTCCGGTCCACCCACCATCCGGTAAAATTTGAAGTGAAAACCTCCTGCTTTCGTTGCTGGATATCCGAATCATCTGGGAACATTTTTGTACTTATCCTTATCATATTTTGTTTCGTTAGACCTGCCAGTAAAATTTTTTAGTATTCTGAAGTGTTGCAGAAATATTAGAGTCCGAGACTATGTAACAGGATTTCAAGAACAGGATTGGTAAAATTTAGGGTCAACCAGTTTGTTGTTTTCTTTCTGCTTGATTAGAAGGGCTATGGCACAACCACTGCCCTTGCTCAAGCCTCTGTCCGCACTAGGATTGGAGCCGAAGTACCATCAACTACGCAGTAAGCACTGCACTCGCAGAACTGTTGTGGATTATGTCGCCAGACGGGTCACAGCCACGTTAACTGACCACTTAACATCGTACAGTCAATAATGCAATGATTTGGACGCGTCTTAAACGCGTCCGTACACGTCGTCCAATTTAGATTAGTACCCTGTAGCACGTGCTTGTAATGTTCTGGAGATCTCAAGATTGCTCCGGCCTGCCGGAGGAGTACATACGGGGTTTCTATATAAGCAAAATATTTCAAAGGGGTATGTAAGGGGTATGCGCAAACAAGCAGGGTTTCTCAATAGAATTATCCCCCGAACGGCATCAGAATCTGCAATCATTGCTGTGGTGGCGGCACGTTCGAGGTTCCAAACAGAAAACCCAGAGGTAAGAATGGAAGATCTTTTCATCTATACGACCGCGCAGACGCATTCCACTAGCCTCACACCCGACGTCACCCCTAAAGACCAATTCAGTCTTCGAGGAGAAACTCTTCGGGCTGCTTTGGAGGAAGATGAGAAAAACGGCAGGAAACCCTTCATACTCAGTAAGTCAATTTATCTACATAGTCATCGATAAATCTCTGGATCTCTGTCTAGTTGCCACAGTTGGAACAACGTCTTCCGGGGCGGTCGACAATCCCAAGGAGATTCAAAGGGTTGGTAAATCTCTCCCTCTTCCTAGCGCACCCGAGACTCTCATTTTGCACGTAGCCAAGAATTGTCCCATGCTGTGGGTCCACATCGACGCCGCATGGGCAGGTATCACATTATGCTCTCCTGAATACCGAGGCATCCTCTATCTAAATGAAATTAACGAATTTGCAGACTCTTTCTGCACCAATTACACGAGGTTGGATTAGGTCCCTTTGTCCATAGTTTGCAGCTTACAACACCAGTAATGGGTTTTTGTTAATTTTCATGCCTTAACTTTATGGGTTCAAAATCGCAGACATCCCACGGATGCGTTGGACGTCACTCCACCATACTTGAGGACAAGGCAGTACGATGCTGATATGTGTTGCTTTCGTACTCTGCGTCTTATCTTTTCATTTCCTATATAGGGCGGCCGTAGACTACCGAAACTGGAAACTATCTCTGGACGCGGTTTCCGCTCTCTTAAACTGACCGATCTGTAGCAACGGGGGGACGTGTTCTGCATATGCATGGCTGTCGGGGCTGCCCGTACCGAACTGCATCACATTAATGAAGCTTTTAATTTGCCGTGTGAAGAAGCGGACTTGAAGCGGACAAAGCTTTACAACTTACAAGAATGGAGAGGACGATCCACGTATCAAATGCGAATGGGGCATGCGGCCAACTTTGAACCACCCTAATGAGGGACAATTGATCTGGTAACACAGCTGGCACCCCGCCTTTTTACATCTCGTAAAAGGCACGTAAAATCCGATGATCGTTGATTAAATTTTACATTGTATTTTACGGCACAGTAAATTTAACGTAAAATGAATCCTTTCTAGCAATGTAAATCAAAGTGAAATGAAAATAATTATGAAGATTTTACATGGTGATGGATGTATCATTTTGCTTTACTTTAACCAAAGAAAAAATGGGGGGAAAATGAAACATTTTCATTATATTTTACCTCCAGAAAAATGAATTATTTTACTTAAATGTAAAATGAAATGTAAAATGACGCAAATAGCGGGATGGAAAATCACTCGTTTTTTATCCAATTTTTAGCGGTGTAAAAAGTTGTTAAAAAGATAAGATTTGCGCTAGGTAAAATAAATCGCACGAGGCAGCGAACACAGCCTCGTACGATCGACACCCGCTCGGTGAGCACTGAGAGTGCGCTCAGTCCTGAAGCCAGAGTGCCAAGCACTTATGTCAGCGTGTATCAGCATGTTTGATATTGTAATGAAATTCGAAAATATATATCACTTCTCGAGGGTTCAGAATGAGGCATGTGAGCGTGTTTCGAGGCTCCATGAAAGGAATTTCATTACATTGTCGATAACGCTGTACACGCTGACATAAGTGCTTGGCACTCTGGCTTCAGGACTGAGCGCACTCTCAGTGCGCACCGAGCGGGTGTCGATCGTACGAGGCTGTGTTCGCTGCTCTCAGCACGCACCGAGCGGGTGTCGATCGTACGATTGATTTTACCTCGCGCAAATTTTATCTTTTTAACAACTTTTTACACCGCTAAAAATTGGAATAATTTTCCATTCCGTTATTTGTGTCATTTTTCATCGCATTTTCCATTCAAGTAAAATAATTCGTATTTCTCAAGGTAAAACATATTGAAAATATTTGATTTTCCTCCCATTTTTTCTTTGGTAAAAGTAAAGCAAAATGATACATTTATCATCATGTAGAATCTTCATAATTATCTTCATTTTACTTTGATTTTACATTGCCAGAAAGGATTCATTTTACGTTAAATTTACTGTGCCGTAAAATACAATGTAAAATTTAATCAAATATCATTGGATTTTACACGCTTTTTACAAGATGTAAAAAGGCGGGGTGCCAGCTGTGTAAGCACATTCTCGCCCCGTTTAACGTATGAACATGTCCCATTCCCTCCTCGAGGCAGCCAAGGGACGGGTCGAGCCGACCACTGTCGCCGTCATCGTCGTAGCTTCTATCCTCGCCGCCCTAATTCACTGCCGCGCCAAGGCCCGCTCAACCCTCCCCCCCGGGCCCCCCATTGACAATCTCATTCTCGGCCACTCCATAAATAGCTGCGAGTGCGTGTTAATAATCCCCGTCTGCGTTGTATCTCTACTCACAGTGTTCCCCAGCGCCTTTCGCAAATTTGAGGAATGGGCGACACAATACGGCCCCATTTTCTCCCTCCGGCAGGGCTTCACCACCATCATCATCATCGCCCGCTACCAGGCCGCCGTAGAGATCATGGAGCGTGAAGGCGCCCACCTCGCCGATCGCCCCACCTCTATATCTGCGGGCGAGACTGTCTCTGGCGGCAACCGTCTCCTTCTCACCCCCGTCGGTGAACGCTTCAAGAAGATGCGCAGGTTAGGCTTTGTCTCCAGGCCCTCCACCCACCTCACATAGAACTTTTGGCAGGGTCCTGCATACCCACCTCCAGCCTAAGGTCGTGCGGACGTACACCCCCATGCTCATGAAAAACGCGAAGCGACACTTACTCGACATCCTCGATAAGCCCGAGATACACCATGAACACGCTAAACGGTAGGTCCTATTTCATTGCTCCTTTCCATACCTTTGCCACGTTCTCATGTCGTATTGAGATATTCCGCCGCCGTTACCTTGGCCGTCGCGTACGGGAAGGCGGCGGGCGGGTATGATGACCCTGAGGTAATCACCATCAACCGATGCCTTGTCCGCCTCGGCAGGGCCCTCCGCCCCGGTGTCTGGAAGGTTGACTTCTTTCCCTGGCTCCGCTACGTCCCCGGCTACCTCCGCGAGCTCCAGGACGACCACGAGGCTGAGCTTAAGCTCTTCAAGAAGCACCTCGAAGATGTCAGGAGGATGATCGTAAGTCTTCCTGTCTAACTTTTGACCAGCCAAGAATTAGGCTTTGGCCTTCATTTATCAGCTCTGTTGATCTTCGGCGCTGAGATTTTGGCTGGTGTGGAATTCCTAAGCAGAGCTGATGGCCAAGTGACCGAACAGGCAAGCTGATCTTTATGTCCTCACAGGCCCACGGAGAACCGACCCCACCCTCGTTCACGAAGTACCTCCTCTCACAACAAGAGTCTCTCCAGCTCTCAGACGACGAAGCAGCCTACCTTGCTGCATCCATGTTCGGCACAGATGGCGACACCACCGCGAACGCTATTAGCGTCAGCATCCTAGCCGCTGCGTGTTACCCCGAAGCGCAGAGGAGGGTGCAAGAGGAGCTGGATGCCATTATCGGACGCGAAAGAGGTACGTTCCCTTAGTACGTTGTTGGGACCACGCTGACTAGAATTTGAGATCACAGCACCAATGTTCGGAGATGAAGATGACCTCCCGCAGCTGCATGCATTTATTTTGGAGACATTCAGGTGGAATCCGGTTGCTGCTGGTGGTGGTATGCTCCTTCGCAATATCCGCTTTTTCTTGTTTCTCCATGCTTAAGTTGATAATCTGCCAGGATTTGCACACAAAGCAACAAAAGATATTGTCTGGCAGAATTATGTGATTCCCAAGGGTGCCACCGTCATTGGGAACATCTGGTTGGTCCCTTTGCTCTCCCTATCCAACTAGACATAGAATGACCTCATGCAGGTCTATTGGTCGCGACCCCATTGTTTTCCCGAACCCGGAACATTTCGACCCACAGCGGTGGCTCACACATGAGGGTAGGATACGTGACGATCTGAAGGTGTACGCGTTCGGGTTTGGACGGCGTGTGTGTCCGGGGCAGTACCTGGCCACTGCGTGAGCTCTAGCCCTTCCTTCCCTTCAACAGAAGCTAACCGACACCATGACTCTAGCTCCGTTTTTATCACCACTGTACTTGTCCTATGGGCTTTCAACATCCACAAGGACATGACACATCCAAATGGCAAGGCTGCCTTCCTCCTAGCGAGCGTGAAGGTCACTTTTGAGCCGAGGCTGGGTAAGAGGACTCCTGAAGAGATTAGGGAGATGTTGAAGGAGTATGGGAATGATATGTGTAGGGATTGGCGCGGGTAACCCTGGGGTTTTCCAACCCTACCTGTACCCTTACCCAGGCAACAAGCGTGGGTACGGGTTTGGCGGGTATATTGTATAGTCTAGATAGTCTCGTATTTACTGTCAGCATTTTAAATTTAAAAGCTACAGTACTTATTATGAATAAATACACATACTACATGTCAAATTGATCGATTCGAAGCTAATTTGTCGTCCAAGCGCACACATTAGCGCCCATTGACCGCCGAGCTCGAACCCTCCAACCCGTGGCACGGGTACGGGTTAGTCTGGGGTCCAAAATCCTCTAACCGTACCCGTACCCCAGAGCAACCCGCGCATTAACCCGTGCGGGTTGCGCAACCCGTGACAATTATTAGATGTGTGAGGGTGATGGTTCGACTTTTTTGCACGTATCACCAAAAACAGGTCACACTGTAGTTCTAGAGATGATAGAAATGTAGTAACGCATCACGGATGGGCCATTGTGTTGCTAAGATCCAACAGAGGCCTATAGTTGATAGGTTGCCGGGCATGCTGCCTGCCATTCCTTTGGTTTCTGTGCCACCCCTGCTGGTATAAAGAGGATATACGAAATGCAACACACCCACAGCACAAAACGAAAGACGGCACATCCACACCGGCGACGAAACGCAACACATCCATATCCCAGCGCGTGACCAACACTCAATGACGCGCCTGGGATTTGGTGACATTGCCTTTGAAAGCTCGACTATCTTCCGAGCTGCGACAGCTGGAACGGGAATGTCGGCGGGCATAACCGTCAGAGAATCCAACTGAGGCGGGGTAGGTGGTGGTGTCATCATAGACGCGGCTTGCACGCGGTGAAGAGGCTTGACAATTTCGTATTCGGATTCGAAAGAGACGTTGGGGTCTGTAGCAGCCTCTATGGCTGCAAGGAGACATTGAGTTGTGCCCTCAGTTTTAATAGTGTAGGATTATGCGGAGCAGACAAGAATTGGGATTTTTTTGTCCGTGATATGGAAGCAACTACGGATTCATAGTCGACAAGTGTGAATTTATGAGGAAACCCTAGAGAAATGCGGAGCTTACAGTAGCATGGTATCGATTATAGTGTCCAAGCATTTGGCAACTGATGTGCCGCCAAATTTAATGACGACATGAACGGGCGCTTCTGTATTCAGAGGAGTCGCAATCTACAAAGGGAAGGCGAGGAGAGAGTTTTGTTCTGGCGGAATGTGCGGCGTGGCGCGCGATAGGAGCAGCGATGGATGCGTAAGAGGTCATATCAAGTGAAAACTAACGGATCGTCCAGACAGTCTAAGTAAACCGCTTCAGACGATGTTGTGCAGTAGACCGCTGACACGACGATCCTTCGATACATAGAGGTCAGAGGTTGAGTACAGATGCATATGAGATGATCTTAGATTATGTCTTTTTCCGCGGCCTTCTAGAAACTAGCTTCTGTTGGGCTGTCGAAGCAGATGTGTACGTGGATAAAAACTAAGCTTCAGTAGTCACAGCTTACTGGATCTAGTCTACGCAAGTTCATCCTGTCAAAATAATATTACAGTCGAACCTCTCTTAACCCATACCCGTGACAGCCCATAACTCCTTTTATCCCATAGCGCCAGCTGTCCACCAACTTGGTAGGCGGGGATTTGCATACCATAACCCATCAGTCAGCTATAACCCATAACCCATACCCCTCTGTGGGCAAAACCCATAGATTTCAGTGACGGAAATTAGGCATTATATTGTACATAAAGGATAGACTAAATCAATTACTGCATCCCGCGATGATGCGCCACTGCGTTGGCCGAATTGGAGAAGGTAGGGGAATCTCACGTTATCACCGAGTCGACAGATCAGGAAATTTTCAACGCGGTCATGGAAGCAGTAGAAGCACATGAGGACATCTTTTAATTTTTAATTTCTATTTTCTGCATTTGTATCCAACAAGTACGCTATCTACTAAGATGCGGTGGCCCCCGAGTTTACGATAGGCCTCATCTCCCTTTTAACTTCTGTAGTGGTTGTGTTCGCACTGTTGAGTTGTAGATGTTATTTCCGAGTTGGTAGGCTCCGTTGCGCGATGGTGTGTGTAGTAGCGGGCGCTTCCGTGGAAGCTCAAGTAATGCAGGTCTGCGAGCCGTCTTAACGGTGATGGGAGAACGGCTGGTCGAGGGTGTCGTTGTTGGTGGTATCGGCAGTTTTTGTACGTGAGAACATCGAGATCAACGGCGGGGACGATGTTGATGAGGTTGAGCCCCGTCCTTCTCCTCGTGAAGTTCTGCAAGCTGCATTGGCCATTTCAAAATATGCTGTGGACTTGAATGATCCTATGGCTCGTAAGATGGAGGTGATTTTGGGCTCTTTTAACCGAAAAATTCATCTTGAAGAAGTTCAGAATATGAAGGACTCAGTTTTGACGGACTTATTCACTCGTTGCTAGCGTAAATACTTTACAATAGATATTATTTTGCAGAAATACCCTATAGAGAAGTGATTTGCGATTTTTAAATTCTCTTTTTAGCACAATTCTTCAAACCCATGACCCCTCATAACCCATAGCCCGCCCTGTCCACGAAGGGCTATGGGTTAAGAGAGGTTCGACTGTACCTCCCAAAACTAGAGACATTGATTGATGTAAATCAAATCAATACTCCGCAATCCGCCTCATGTGCATCGGGAAAAACCTATCCCGAGAATTTCAAGCGAATTCCCCGGAATTCCGAGTTATACTTTGATCGGTTCGATTGGTCTCACTCTGATGAAACATAATGTGACTGACTATAGCCGTATTTGGAGTGTTAACTTTGGTGATGGGAAAACTATTACAGCTAATTTCATATCGATAGACCCGTTTCGAAAATACAGCGCTCAGCGCTTTTGTTTAGTTATGGAGCATGGACAAACAAAACTAACCAAATTCGGAAGAACCGAATAACATGCCGGTCATCGATCAATGCACTTCACTTCTCTGTTACCAACATGACCACCACCTCCCGTTCGTTGTTCTGGACCACTCATCCAGTATAACGGTGTAAATTTAGCACGCAATTGACCGTGCGTTTGCTGATTCCAGTAACTCGTTGGATTTTGCTTGGCTTTAAGGACGCAGACAACGCCACGAGCTGACGCTTTACATCTGTGCTTATGTGACATCGGTTACCAACAGCCATGGTAGAGACACGATGAAAATATGTGAAGGTGAAGAAGGTGAAACAGTGAAAGCAGATAGGTATTTAGAATTGAACATGGTTGAAGTTCGAACCTGGCCTGATATCTTATTTCCGAATTTGGTTAGTTTTGCTTGTCCATGCTCCACAACTAAACAAAAGCACTGAGCGCTGTATTGTCGAAATGGGTCTATCGATATGAAATTAGCTGTAACGATCTAAATGGAGTTATTTTAACACTCCAAATCGGGCTATTTTCGGTTCCAGACACTGCACAGGGGCCATAAAAGATTCATGCAACATCAGATTGCACACTAGGCTATGCGGATAATTCCATTTGGAAACCCACTTTCAGGGGTTTCAGCTGAAACCCTTGTGCAAAATGAAAGTGGGGGTTCTTTGAAAGTCAGCAGTGCTGGCCATGGTCGGTGATCACTTGTGTGGGACAATTTTCTTAGTCACAGCTACTATGGCCAACCAGGTGTTTAAATTATTTTGACCATTTTGAAAATTAAAAAATGTCAAATTTATTTTATGGATAAAGTTCAACAAACAAGTGTAGGAGCTGTTACAATTCTTCACTTCATGATTTGTACCTGCTATGCAACCTTCTTTTCTTAAAATAGATGATTATCACATGAACAGTTATATTTAGACTAGCCAACAAGAACAATAGATATACTTAGTATTACACACACAGACCATTGTATTTTATTATAAGTAGACCTTTGTACTTTGGTCTTGCTCCTCAGCTTGACCTAGGCAAATATAGCCTTGTGATATCTTTGCTCAAGTCCCTTGATCCCAGAACCAACTCAAACCTCTAAGACTTCATCTTGAGGCTCATTGAACCTAAGCTTCACTTAGATAGTGACTTAGCAACTTGACAACTGTTCCATACTCTAGGAAGTGTGTCTTACCTTGATCACTGATATATCATGCAGTTTCTCCACTGTTATACAGAACACTGAATCACTGAACTTTGCTTTGAAGCTATGACTTGGCTTCATTGTCATAACAGAAGCACTTCTGTTTCTCAGAGTCATGACTTTAGGGTGTTTGAATCAATTGTCATGGCATATCATGATGGATTTTGACACTCCAATTGTTGGCAGAGCAGCACCACCATCACATCACAAGTGCAAGTTGAGCACAAAGCTGATTGCTCTTGCCATTTTGTCATTTTGAGTGCAAATACACAATAAATTCATTTCAAGAACTATCTGAGAGAGGGATACATAATACCCTGACATACCTTGACCTTGACCATTCTCAAAGTCACCAAACAGCAACCTTGCCTGTGCTAGTGTTCTTGTCATTGCAGACTTCAAATTTTGCTTCAACTGGTACAGCTGCATCATGCTGAGAACATCATTGTACATTTCATTTCATCTCCTCATAACTGAGTATGTTGATTATTAGTATATATTCACTAGTGCATAGGTTCCAATGTTATTATATAACAGACATGTTATTTAATTATTACAACTACAAAGTACTTGTAGATTGCTTGCAGACACAACTGGGATGTGCATATAAGTGGGGGTGGGCAATCCCCACCAAGTGTGACACATGATCAGATGCAGTGTGACATGGTCACACACCTCAAAATGGTGACCCACCTCTCTAGAATGTTGCACAACATGACAATCGCCATATTTTATAGTCTAGAATACTTACTCATGATAGTTTTTGTTTAGCATCACTATTTTAATAATCAATATCATAGGGCCATGTGTTTCAGTGAAAACCACTGAAACACCTGCCACATACTGCCAAAATGGCAGGTAGACTGTATATCTCTCATAACTTTTCATCTAGAAAATATTGTGCCATGCTTTGAGAGAGAAAAGTGATTGTATCAAGTGTTAGAACAAACTTATTCAAGCGGTTTCATTTTTTTTGATCTGTAAGCATGAGGAGACATTAACACCTGCCAAATCTAAGCCAAAATAGCAGGTGAAATATCTATCCTTTATAACTTTTCATCCAGCCAATATTTTGCTTGGCTTTAGTGGGGAAAAATGATTGTCGCAACTGGGAGAACCATAATTTCAGCTCAGAATTGTTTTTTTCAACCCAGAAAGGTGAAATAATGGATTTTATTTCATATTTTCTCACACTTACAGTGGGAAAAAAAAAATCTGACCTGAAATTACTGTTATCCTGGATGCAATGATAAATTTTCCCCACTAATGCAGAGCTAAATAATGTCAGGATCAAAAGTTATAAGTGGTTCATGTTTGCCCTGCCATTTGGCTGCCAATTTTGGTGGCACTGTCACTGGTGAATTAATGTTTGGGTAGTGTTGTGGTTGCCTGCTGGTCCACTCATCACTGCCTCATGTTGATTCTTGCTCTCGCCTTTACCCCCCACTTCATACCTGTCCTTGCTTCATATCTTCCAGCTGTATTGCACCAAATATCTCTATAAAACCTGTAAAATTATTGCTAAAGAGGTAAATATCACATATAAGTGCACTTTGAGTCCATCTGATGTCATTGACCAAGCAATCTTGGCTATTTGAAATTCATTTAAGCTGATCAGCAAGTGGTACCAAGAGAATCAGATGCCCAAACCTTCAAGAGCAGGAGAAACCAATGGGCTCAGGCTGGAGAAAATTCTCAGACTTCTTTGCAAGAGCTTCCTGATGAATCTGAGAAGAATCTGTCTGAAGCTCAGCAAATAAATTTGAAACTGGATTCTGCTTTATCTGAAGCCCAGAATAAAATACTGGAGCTACAATCTGCTCTATGTAAGGCCCAGCAGAAAAATCTGGAACTGGAATCTACTCTATGTGGAGCCACAATCTGCTCTATGTAAAGCCCAGCAGAAAAATCTGGAACTGGAATCTGCTCTATGTGAAGCCCAACTAGAAAAATAAAGCTGGAATGTACTGTATCTGATGCCCAACAAAAGGTTCTAGGATTGGAACTAGCACTAGAGACAGACTAAAACATGCTTGGCATTATCATCTAGGCTGGAAAAGGCACTAAAATCTACTGCAAAATTGTCTTCTGAGATTAGGGAGAATAAACTGCACTTAGAAGAACTCTACAAGAATCTACATGTAGTAAAGGCAGGCATGTCAGCATGGCCAGACTTGCAAAGATATTTTGGATGAACAGGTTACTCTTTTGCAAGCTGCAGATTTCAATAAATCTAAAGAAATAAAAGAAGCATCAAGAAATGCTTCAAAAGTTGTAAGCTCACTCTTTCTCACAGACCATGCCAATGGTTGGTGAATGTGTGATATTGAGTTGCATATATAGCCTGGGAATACCTATGACTGTAACCAGCCATAGTGGCCTTTTGGCTCAGTTGGATTATTGTGTGTTTCCTGGCACAGTATTTCACACTCTGTCAGTCGGAAAAAGAGAATACTAGTCTCAGAAGTGAACTGCCACAATGCTTGGAGTGCTCCAAAGCTGATATGGAGAACTATAGAAATAAGCTACATCTTTCTGGGGTGAAACTAAAAGTGTCCCAGGCATTAACTGAACAATTCCCTGAGCTGAGGTATATCTGTGTAACTATGTCCAGTGAAAGACTCAGGCCTCAGGCTGAGGTAGTCAGTATTAAATTTTATTTAAAGGCCCTTAAGGCTCTTGGAAATTTATCCATTCTTACCACTCTGAAACAACCCACACTTGGTGCAGCCATCTTGAATTACTTAACTGCTGCACAGTAAGACTCAAGGTTTGACTCAAATTTGTTAATGTGGCATGCTAACTCAATTGACCAGCTCTATTACTCTCTCTTTGTGGGACCAATTCATATGTTGATAGTACTAGCTACTTGTTACATAGGAACACACATACTTCAAGGATTATGGCACTCAAATCGGTTCATGGCAACATCTGATATGCATTAAACTTGTGCAAACACTTACTGCTTCATGCTCGTGGTTCCCCTAGCTCTACTGCTTGCACACTTGTATTCATCAGAATATGCCAATGCTACAATTCAAGTAGGAACCATAACATCAGAGCTGTGGAGCTGAGGCCCTGTAGTATCAGTGCTAAAAATATGTATATGAAATCAGTATCAAGTGCAGTTTTAAGAATCATTGACTTGTACTACTTTGATTTTATTTACAGGTGAAGAAATACAACTCATGCTCAATTTAAAAGGTATTCGAGGTGATACTCACCCGAAACAATGGGTTTGAGTACCACCAACATAGCAGCTATGGTTATTCACAGCTTTCTGACTGATTGAAGCCATCTGTTCAGTGAATGACATATGCAGAAGTCCAAAGGGTCACATACTGAGGGGGGCTGATGGATATTGAGAGTGAAGTAAGAGAGAATTGAGAATTTGCTAGCTTTCTGGTTTGAAGTGGAGAGGGTTTCCATGAGGCAAGTATACACTTCCATGAGCTCATTGTGTCTGCATTGCTCAGACTTGATGTGCTGCTTACAAACTGTTTCATGGCACTTAAATTTGTGATTAGTTAGAAATCATATAGCCTATGAAAACACTGAGCACTTATGAGTCATGAGGGACAGAGGAGTCATTGCTTCCAGCAATGAATCCAGTTTTGAACTCTTTGTCATTGAGAAAATGCCAGAGCACATCATGCTATACCATTGCCTAACAAATATGCCCACAGAGCAATGTCTTCCAGCAAGGCATGGTAACACTCTGGCTTGTCATCAGCAAACACCTTCATGCACTACAAATGGGGCTAATAACCAAACAACTTGGGCAATTTGGTTACTTGGCTTAGGGTCTAATACCCCCATGGCTCAAAGGTCCTTGGATATGGAAACATGTTGTAGTCTTGAAAGCGAGGCTGATGCATACCTATTGGACAGTCAAGTCCACCCAAATTCTCTCATTTTTTGGCAGGTAAGTTCTTTTTGTGCATGAATTGCATCATCTGATAATTTCTGCCAGATGTGAATAGGAAAATCAACTTTGTTATCCAACTATCTTTGCAGCTGCTATGGACTTCCACCCAATTCAAGGATCTTCTGTTCCATGTGAGTGTGTATTTTCTTCTAGAAAGGAGACTATCACCACTCTTCGGAACTGTATTATTCCAGAACTAATGGAGGCCCTCCAAATACTCAAGTTCTCTCTGCAATGTGGACACACCCTTGATTTTACAGCAGGTACCAGCAAGGAAATGGAGCTTCAGGAATTAGAGGTAGCTTCTGATCATGAAATTGTTATTCCACAAGACACAGATACCTTTATTCAGTGTTTGATATCATTTAATAGCTTATAGTTGGTCTCAAAATCCATAAAACAATATCACTTTCTATATTTAGTCAAAAGCTGCTGCTCAAGTGCAAACTGAGTGAGAGCCATATTAGCAAGCTCCAGGTATGTACAGTGCTCATGGGATAGAACCAGCCTCTCAGGGCTGGCTGCAATTTTTGGTTTCTGAATGCAAAATTAAAATTCTGGGAGGAAAGTGCTGTATTTTACACTCCCCCACATGTGTATGGATAATTCTATTTAGAAACCCCGGTACATGTGGGAAACCCCACTGTCTATTTGGAAACCCGTGTACTGATGTTGACACTTGGCCGGTCCTCTGGGAGTTCGGAATATC
>JASFDD010000193.1:0-38012 GCA_036937055.1 Nidula microcarpa | reverse complement strand
TTTGTTAATTGCATTGTCAATCCACTTCCTGGCTTGATACTCGCTCTATACTCTCTCAACCTCTTGTCTGATCCTCCAGCCACTCCAGCCAACCTCTGGCTGATCTTTGGCTGAACTCTTGTTTCTCATTGACAAGCTGAGCTCTTGTTACTTATATTGAACTCAGTCCTCTTATCAAATCTATTCTAAATACAGGACTAGGATAGTGGGAGGCACAGCACATAAGCTGAAGCCAATGTCCTACATTGTCTAGCAATTCTTTGGGTATCATCAGACTCACACCTCGGCCATATCATCCTTCCTATCCAGCCATGTTCAGGTCTTGACAGAATCATTTCACTTGCAAAACTTCAATACAAAGTCTGAAGTTCTCTCAGTCCATTGCTCCTGCCATGTAGCACATCAGTATTGGCCACAATAAACAATTTATCCATATAAATGACTCCATTGTTCTTATGTTAACCAGAATTTATTCTCATTTTAAAAACTATTGAAACTACAGACATAGATCAATAGTTTGCAACCTGATAAGAGAAAACATCAAGTAAACATATCTTCTGATATGCTGAGGGTATTGCCCATATGTCTATCAGATGTCTGCTGCTTGCAGAGCATATATTCGAAGCATAATATGACAGCAATGTAGACAGCATCGCTCAGGGATATCTGATCAGCTGTTCCTCACACAACTTGGTTGCCATATTTGAGCAATGTTGGGCCAAATTAGTGGTGTACACTACTATTTTAACTGTGCAAACATATCCCTTGACATCTCTAAGGTGGATATCTCTGCTTCTAGTGTTTTCCTCTGCACGAAATGAGTAAGAGGGATGTCTTAGCAGAAGGGAAAGAACATGCCTTGTCATCATTAGCTTGTCGTACATTTTCAGGTACGGTCTCCTCATAATCTGGTTGGCTCTCAATCTTTATAATTTTCTGCAAATTGAGACGCGCAAGATCCAGCTTCTTTTCGCATTTTCCGATTTCGACATCCAAATCAACGAGGCCCTTGAAGCAATATAAGCAGAAGAAAAGGGAATGGTTAGGAAAGACTCACTCGCACGAGGGTATGGACAGCTATTGATGACGTTACGACGGCTCCTCCGCACCCGGCAGGGATTTCGTTGAGATCACGAACAACCTTGGCACTTTTGCAGCCCTTGGTGAGTGCCACTATCGTCGGCAGCTGCGACTCGAACAGCGCCGCCTCCTGGTCTGCCTGGGTATGGATGAAGACTGTATAACCCAGGTTAGTAAATGCATCCGAGACGAACATCTGACGCTTACACTGGATCTCGCTTTGTAGGTTATACGAAGCGGCGAGCGAGCGACCCGTCTTGAGCGTCGAAAACACGAGATCGAACTGCTTGTCTGCGTCTTGGAACACAAACGCCCCGTCCTGCGTAAACGATTAGATGGCGCGGTAGGTGTTAGGAAACACCACGTACGGAGACAGGGAAGGAAGAGACCATGATGGAAGGCGTGGCATCATTGGGTCTGCGCGGGAGACGCTGCCAGAGCTCCTCTGTCACGAAAGGCATGAACGGGTGCAGCAGGCGGAGACCATAGTCAAGACACGTATAGAGCGTCTGCTGGGCGGACTTGCGCGTCGCCTCGTGCGCCGACTCGTCCGTCATGGGCTTCATCGCTTCCTATGGCAGGGTCAGCGCCGATTAAACAGAAGAAAAAAATGCAACGCACGATGTAGACATCACATAGCTCGTACAGCCAGAAGTTGTACACCGCGTTAGTGGCCATCATAAAGTTGCGCTCCGCGAGCTGCTGGTTGATCTCGATGGCGGCGATGTTGAGTTTGTGGAAGATCCACTTTTCGACGAGGCTCTCGTTTCCGGTGGGCTGCAACCCGGTTAATAGCGGCACATAATGAGGTGATGCAGACGCACCTTGGCAATCGGCTCGGGGACGAACGTCTCATCGAGCTTTAGCATCGCAAACTTGGTCGCATTGAAAATCTTATTGCAGAACTTGCGATACCCCTCCACGCGCAAAATCTCCAAATTAATATCGCGGCCACCCCCAGAATACGCACACAGCGCAAACCTCAGCGCATCCGTGCCGCACTGGGGAATGCCTTTCGGGAAGTCCTTCTTCTGGCCTGCCTTGGCCTTTGCGATCTCCTTCTCGTCCAAATTGCCCTCATACAGCTTTTGATGCAGGGCCTCAAGGGGCAGACCCTGGATTACATCCAGCGGGTCAATGACGTTCCCGAGGGACTTGCTCATCTTCCTGCCGTGCGCATCACGGATCATGGCATGGCAGAGCACCTCCTGGAACGGTACCTTGTCCGTGAGCTTGATGCCGAGGAGCACCATGCGCGCAACCCAGAAAAAGAGGATGTCCCACCCGGTCTCAAGTATCGATGCTGGATAGAACATCTCCAAGTCGGGGGTCTTCTCCGGCCAGCCCATAATCGACCACGGCCACAGCCCCGACGAGAACCACGTATCGAGCACATCCTCATCCTGTTCCAGCACAAAGCTCTTCCCCCCAGCAATCTTCTTCGCGCGCTCCTCCGCCTCCTCTCTCGTGCGTCCCACAACCCAGTTCTTCCCGTCCTCCCGGTCACGCTTCTCGCCCTCGACATTGACAAAGTACGCGGGGCAGCGATGGCCCCACCAGAGCTGGCGGGAGATGCACCAGTCCTGGATGCCCTCGAGCCAGCGGAACCAGTCGTTCTCTGACTGCTTGGGGGTGATGAGGAGCTCGCCGGCTTTCGTCCTCTGCAGCCAACCATCAGCCTCATCCTCCAGAAGAAAAAGCCGCACACACCTTAATCGCCTCCTCCGCCAACGGCTTACAATCCACCCACCACTGCGGCTTCAATACCGGCTCAATCACATCTCCGCTCTTACTACACACCGGAATCTGCATCGCATTATCCTTCGTCTCCACATACAACCCCAGCTCCTTCAGCCTCTTCACGACCTCCACGCGCGCATGGAAGCGCTTCATGCCCTCAAAAATGGGGCCCGAATTCTTATTGAGGGTGCCATTGTCGTTGAGGATGTTGACAAAGTCGAGCTTGTGCCGGACGCCGACGTCGTAGTCATTGGGGTCGTGCGCGGGGGTGATCTTGACGGCGCCGGTACCGAAGGCCATGTCGACGATGATGGAGTCGGTGACGATGGGGATGCGGCGGTCGAGGAAGGGGTGGAGGGCGAATTTGCCATGGAGATGCTGGGGCGAGCGAGTGTCAGCGAGCCCGCGGATCTCCTAAAGAACCACTTACTGTATATCTGGGATCATCGGGATGCACCGCAATTGCCGTATCGCCCAACATCGTCTCCGGCCTAGTGGTCGCAATCACAATCTTCTCATCTGCCCTCACGACCCCATCAGTCCCCCCTCCCATCTCCAAAATCAAAAGCACTCACCCGATCCCTCAATCGGATACGCAAAGCTCGTAATAACCCCAAACTCAAACCTCTCCTTCGGATCATACCCCGGCACGTTCAACATTGTCCTCCCACTGAGCTGCTTCTGATCGACCTCGAGGTTGGAGAGGGTGGTGTTAAGCTGGACGCACCAGTTGACGAGGCGGTTGGCACGGTAGAGGATGCCGTCTTCGTGGAGGCGGCAGAAGGTCTCAATGACGGCCTTGGATAGTTTCTGCGCGGGTGTTGGTGGTAGATTGAGATAAGAGAGGAGAAAAGTACCTCGTCCATGGTAAAAGCTACGCGATCCCAGTCGTAGCTCCCCCCCAGCCTATGCAGCTGGTTCGTGATCCTCCCTTGATAACTAGAAAACAATCGCATGAGCCCCATATCCCCCGTCTTTAAAAACCACCCACTCATTCTTCCAGTCCATAACGGTCTCCAAAAACCTCTCCCTCCCAAGGTCATGCCTCGTCTTCCCCTCTGCCTTCCACAGCCTCTTCTCGACCACACTCTGCGTCGAAATGCCCGCATGATCGAAACCTGGCGCAAACAGCGTGGTCTTGCCCAGCATCCTATTCCAGCGAATCAGGCCATCCTGGATGGCGACAGTGAGGGCGTGGCCGATGTGCAGAGAGCCAGTGACGTTGGGGGGCGGGGAGGGGATGACGAAGAGGCCCTCGGGCTTGGGCTTGCCGTCGGGGGTGAACTGGGGCTTGAAGAAGCCCTGGGCGGACCACCAGTCGTACCAGGACGCCTCGACAGCGAGGGGGTTGTACCCCGCCGCCATGGGCTGCGACAGATCTGCCGCCGATTCGTCAGCCCATGTCAAAAACATCGACGGGGCACGTACCCTTTTTCTCGCCCTTGAGCGTGGTATTCACAAACGCCTCCTCCGGCTCCTCCTTCTTCTTCTCCGCCTTGACCTTCTTCTCACCCGTCACCGCGGCCTTGACCGCCTTTGCCGCGAGCTTCGCCTCCTTCTCCAACCGCTTCGCCTCCTTCTTCGCTGTATTCCGATCAGCCATAATCCCCACCTGAACTCACGGACTCACCAGCACTCTTCGAATTCGGATCCCTCACGTCCCCAACGAGGACAGGCGCGGGAGCAGGGTCAGCCATGGTGTACAAGGGCCTGGTGGGTGTCCGATGGAAAGACCTGGATAGAGCTCGTGCAGCAAAGGAGTGTGTGCGGAGAAATCGATATGGCATGCGGTGGATAACTTTGTAGAGGGTGATCGTGTGGGTCGGGTATTTCCGAGTGACTCGATCGGACTCGACGCGTGCAAAAGTGGATGGATTTCATTGGACCATTCAGCAATTGCTTGACACTGACAGACATGACCCGATGACTGTGTACTATATATGTAATTAGTTGGTACCCTAGATACTTAGTTGTGTATACCCTGCACAGGTGCCTCCTTCCCTGGATGGACAACTATTCTAGATTGATAAGATAACATCACGTGTGACGTCAGGGCAGCGGGGCGGAGTGAACCGGGTGCCGGACAACGTATAACCCCAGGTGTAACCCGTCCGTGATTGGACGCACTGCAAAGTTTAACGCACCTTCCGAGTCCCTCCTCCTCGTCCTCCACGATGAAGAGCATCCAGAAACGCCTCTACACCGTCCTCCCCCGCCCATCCCCTGCCCGCCCACGCTCGAACAGCTCCTCCACCCCGCGCAGCCTGTACACAAGCAGCACCGTCCCGCTCTCCTTCTTCGACACCGCGCCCCCGCCCCCGCCGTCCTCCTCGCGCTCCGGGCCCCCCTCCCCCGCGCGCCTCCCCGCCGAGCCCAAGCCCACCGAGCTCGAGGGGCCCCCCACCTCCCACGGCCACTCGACGCACCACCACGGGCCCTTCTCCCACCTCGCCCTCACCGCGCCCCCCACCTCCTCCAGCCACACGCTCTCCCCCTACTCCCCCGCCCATGCCTCCTTGTTCCCATACGCTCCGCATGCCCTGCTCCCTGCCTCTGCCCCTGGGCCCAGTACAGACGAGCACGCCCGTCCGGCCCCCAAGCGTCCGCGGCTCAAGTACCAGCTCGACGTCGGCGCGTATGGCATCCCCAAGCGCTGCCGCCTCCCGCACGTTGCGCCCTCCCAGCCCCACACAGACGACCTCAGTCTAGCGGTCCAAGTCGGCGAAGACGCCTATTTCATCCGCTCCAACGCCATGGGCGTTGCCGACGGCGTCGGGGGCTGGTCCCGCACCAAACTCCCCACCTCTTCGCCCACCCCATCCGCCCTCTTCGCCCGCCGGCTAATGCACTTTTGCTCCTCCGAGCTCTCCTCCCTCCCTCCCTCCATTTCTTCCCCACACACAAACCCAACCGCAACCCCATCCTCGCATCCCCACTCAATCCCCACCCCCGCCGCGCCCAGCACATGGTACTGGTCCGATCCACCCCCCACCTTCCCCGAATACGAAGAAGCCCTGCAAGACTCGCTTGACGAGCTCTCCGACGGAATCGACGTCCTCCAAATCCTCGAGCGCGCATACGACCAAACACTCAAAGCGCACGTCGTCCCTGAACCCTCCCCGCCCCCAGCTCCAACGCCCCTCCTCACCGGCTCCTCCACCGCCCTCCTCGCCGTGCTCGACCACCCCCCAAGCGCAAACTCCAACTCCATCCTCGCCTCCGCCTCCTCTTCCTCCACCTCCCAATCTTCCCAAACCTCCCAACCCCAGCCCCAGAACGCCCCATTCAACTACGCCGCGGGCTCGCTCAACTGCACCCTCCAGCCGCTCCCGCTCCACGACACCAGCCACCCGTACGACGCCGTGATCAAGATCGCCCACATCGGGGACTGCATGGGCATGCTCGTGCGCGGCGAGGAGATCGCGTGGCGGAGCGAGGAGATGTGGTGGGATGTGAGTGTATTTCTTTTCTCCCTTTCCTCCGCTTTCCCTCTTCCTCTTTCTTCCTCCTTACTAACCTCCCTCCCCAGTTCAATACCCCCGTCCAACTCGGCCCCTCCACACCCACCACCCCCTTCACCAGCGCACACTCCTTCACCCTCCCCGTGCGCGCAGACGACATCCTCATCCTCGCCTCCGACGGGCTGAGCGACAACCTCTGGGATGAAGACGTGCTCGACGAGGTGGTGAGGTTTCGGAGAGGATTCTTCCCCCAACCAACCTCCGCTTCCGCATCAAGTCCAAGTACCCCAGAAACCGCCCCCGCCGACCTCCTCCTCCGCCGGCGCACCCTCGCTGGCATGCTCTCCGAAGCCCTCTGCTCCCGCGCGCGGCGCGTCTCAGAACGGCGTTCCTCTTCCTCCTCCCCCCGGCGGTCCTCGTCCCCCTCTAGCACACGTCCGCCCACAATCCCCGAGGACTCGGACCCCTTCGCTTCAGAAGTGCCCTTCGCCCGGCGCGCACGCGAGGTCGGCAAGGTGTTCCGCGGGGGGAAGAACGACGGTGCGCCCGATTTCCTTCCTTCCTCCCTCCTCTGCTCTTTCTCACTGCATAATTATTTTTAGATATATCAGTGATAGTAGCAGTAATCTCCCCGCTCTCCGATCTCCCTGCGTCTCCCTCTCCCGCACCATCATCCTCACAACACGAGGCACAGCCGTAGACATGTTTGCGCGCTGCTAGATACCACGAAAACGGCCAGTGTGCCGAGTATTCTCCGTCTTCCTCTTTGTTTTTTGCTTTTGTCATCCCGGATCGAACATATGTACAACTCATCTCATCACATCTACTTATTCTCTTCCCAATTCTTGAATCATACAGTCTACACACTTCATTCACTTCCCTGTACACTTCCCCCCCTTCTCTTATCTATACCACCAGAACACAACACCCTAGCCAAGGACACGAATAAAGATTAAGAATACATGTAGAACAACCCTGTACACGTACACTACCTTCTGAATACATTGACAACCAGAGTGGCATGCCCAGAGTGACGCGCCAAGCGGGACGACCCATGACGGCGCAAAGAGCCCGCGCACGGACCCGATCAGTCGTGACACAGAAGCGCCGGACAGCACCGCCGCCCGAGTATCATCGCGGCAGCGCAGCTAACCTGGAACCGTAACAACCGCCACCTTCTCCTCCTACCACCTCACCACTCCTCCCAGCATCTACATCCCCTCCTCCCCACCCCACACCCAAAGACAATGGACGGCTGGGCGAAACTCCAATCCTCCTTCACTGGGATTAACCTCTCGGAAGCCAGCAGCAAGTTCGCCAAAGGCTTCAACTCGAGCGTCCAGGCGACGAAGGAGCGCCTCGGCCAGGTCGCCGCGGACGAAATCACTGAGCTGCCCCAGGGTGAGTCCGATGTGGTTGGGGTGCGACGTGTCTGACTGACGCGTATCGGGGACAGAGTACAAGGACCTCGAGGCCCGCGTCGACGCTCTGCGCGCCGCGCACCTCTCCTTACTCAAGTACGTCCTTTCCCATTCTCTCTCCTACACCACACCTAATAGCTTTCGCCCGTAGAATAACCAAAGTCTACGAAACCGAGTCCTACGACTACCCCACCCAAATCCAAGAGTCCCTCTCCGAGCTCTCCACCTCAATCGGGTACAACATCACCTCCTTCGCCGCCTCCAACCTCAAGGGCACCAACCTGCCCGTCCCCGCCTCCCCCTCCGCCCCGCCCCCCGCGCAGCACAAGACCCTCCCGCATGCGCTCCTCCGCGCAGCGCACAGTGCCTCAGCCACGGTCTCCGCCGCCGCCCCAGGGGGGGACGCCGACCGCTTGGGCAAGGCCCTGGCCCTGTACGCGAGTGGCACGGAGCACATCGCGGCAGCAAGGATGGACCAGGACGCGCACGTGCGCGAGAACTTTTTGCACCCATGGCAGACGACGCTGAACACGAGCATTGCGGTGGCGATGAAGGCACGACAGGCGGTGAAGGTCAGCCGGCTGGAGCTGGACGCCGCGAAGCAGTCGTATGTCTTTCCTTTTGCTTTCTCTTATCTATAAGCGCCTAATAGTCGGATGCTGCAGCTTGAAGAACGCCGGGCAGGCACGGCAGGAACAAGCACGCCTCGAAGTCGAGAATGCGGAGGACGACCTAGTGCAGAAGACCGAGGTTGCCATCACCCTTATGAAGACCGTGCTCGAGAACGTGCGTCCCCCATCCCCATTCTTTCCCCCACCCTACTAACCCCTGCCCTCCCCGCGCAGCCCGAACCCCTCAAGAACCTGAACGAGCTTGCCAAAGCCCAGCTCCTCTACTTCTCCGCTTCCGCCGAGGCGCTCTCCACCGTGCAGGGCGAGATTGAGGAGCTCAGCGTTGCCGCCGAGGGCGAGTACAGGTACGCTTCTCCCCTCCCTTCCATTCCACAAACCCTGACCCCACGTGCCCTAGGAAGTCGCGCGACCACTGAGGTCTCCCTGAACTAGAGCAGCCCCGGCCTATCCTTACCTCGTATCTATGCTTCATCTGCAAGCCTGTAGACCCCGCGGACGGACCCCATGCCACCCATTTCCTCCTCGTTGTGTCCCATCGTGTATTTCTTCTTGGACGTTCCCTACGTACTACTTTCCCAATTGAAAAATACTCACTGACTTTTCTGGATTCACTATGTTGTGCCTGCGCGTTTAAGTCGGTTCATGAGTCGCACCTTGGTTGTTCTTCAAAGTGCGGACTCTCGCAGTAAGTTCGCTAACCCCTTAACAACGTAAAAATTCTGTCATACATGCTTCAAACTAAACAGGACACTATTGTTAACAACCTGACAAAAGATCAACGACAGCATCGTAATGCCTTCTCGACATCTCTTCCACTACACCCGCGTTGAGATGCGGCACCTGCTCAAACTCACCCCCCAACCCGCAAACCCCATAAAGCTCCCATCCATCGGATATACGAACTCGACAGCCTCCACATCCGGTAGCGTAAGACAGGCAAACAGCCGGCGGGGATCAGACTCCAGCGTCACCTCCAGCTCTCTCAGCCGCGGCAGCGTTATAGAAATAAGCAGGGGTAACTGCGTCGCTGAATAGAACGCAGGTCCTGGCGCCATGCCCAAATCTGACACGGCCGCACTGAGCCTCTCGACGTCCGGGCAGAGCACAAGAATGCTGAGCAGTCAGCAGGTATGCAGCGGGGGCAGCTCGACGTTTGTGAGCCGCGCCCATGGGACGTACGCCAAGAACATACGCGCATCATACAACCCACCCTACCGCACCTTGCGCAATGCCGTCGATCTCTCATACACCACCTGCCACAGGCCATCCGCATCCTGAAAGTCCCATCCCCTCAGCGTCATTGTCACCGACTCCAGCAATAAAAGCAGCGACATCTCGTCCTGCGAAAATGTTGCAAACGACCCAAGATGCCGCCAAATCAAACATAACATGCTTCCACATATGCGCGCGCTCAGGAAAGAGTGCAAGGATCCCATGCGCCCCCATGAGCTCCCTAAACGATAGGTCAGGCCCAGAAAACGACTGCTTGACATACACACAGAGGGGATGCCCGTTCGCCGGGACGAGTAAGAGGGATATGCCGCTTCCTAGGAAGGTACGCGGAGAAGGGGGACCAAAGCACCCGCAGCGCCAGGGCCAGGACGCGCTAGTGGCTGCAGACCTGTGCGAGGATTACTGGACTGGCCAGCTGGCTCTTGGGGGACGTCGTTACCGACGGCCAGTCGCGTAAGTACTGGGTGCCAGAACCACTGGAATTGATGTTGGTGTAGTCGGTGAATATCCTGCACAAGATATGCAGGGGAAGGTCAGTGATTCGAGTGCTAAATGCGCGAGGGCCATTGGCAGGCTGGCGGGACCTATCAAACAAAGAAGGTCAACCGCAGGAAGATAACTGGTAGCGTTGGGTAGGTGCACATTGCTCGTGCCATAGGAAATCCGCGGAGAGTTATTACCCAAAGGGTATTTGAAACTTTGCGCCGCCATTTTATAGCCATTCAGACCTAGAAGTGTGGCCTAGATAACTTACTTTGACGGAGTGAAATACAAGTTAACATTAGTATATGAACGAGACCTGAATGATAGCTCCAAAGCTGCATTTACGGCCGAAGTAGCTGGTGAGCTGTTTGTGGAAAAGTAGCTGGCGACTCGAGCCTTGAATGATATATTGGTGACACCGAGAGCTTGGACCTTCGATTTGGGATTGACGTCAAAAGTGAGAGCAAGATCTAGCAAAGCAAGGGCACAGTGAGAGAAAGAGAAAAGTCGAAGACCCACCGGTGTCAAGATCAAAAGGTATCAGGACTCAAAGCAAACACCGCACATCATGTGGGCCAGAGAAGATCATTCTGGTGTTCTATATGACATCCAGCTCACAATTAGTGGCAGCAGTACCTGCATTTCAGGTTAGATTATGCATTTCAAAAGCAGCCGTAATGCTTACAGTCCCAATATTGTTGCTCCCCGCCCCCTTCTCTAAAAGCAAGATCTTCACCTCTCAGCGCTGCAATTGCGGACCTCCCGCGCAGAATTTTCGAAACACAAATATGCATTGCCTAAATGGCACGGGCGACAAGTCCACGATGATAGCGAAAAGCAACGAAAAACAACAGAAAGAATCATACACTCCCTCAAATGACCTTCAACTCCGAAAGCGCCTTGGAGACATCATCATTCTCAAACGGATCACGCTCGCCCGGAAGCGTCGAATCATGATGACAAGCAGCAGCATGTTTCCACCTTCATCAAACCACGTCAGTCACAATTATCACTTTTCAGACTAGAGGGGAACACTGACCAGAAAAGCTCCTTCACCTAAAGCCATATCAAATACGAATCGGCATCAGCACACGCTCAAGTATGATCAGTAGAAGCAACCAACCTTGACTTCGACATCCTTGATACCCTCAACCGCGATCCACTTCAAACACTTGTGGCATTTCCCCTGCTGGATCCTCGCCTTTTCCTTCTTTCCCACACCTGGACGATCTACCACTTGGAACGCAGTTGGAGGCGAGAACGGACATCCGGTAGATGCTGATATACCTGTAATGAACGGAGTTTAGCATTGAAACAGGCGATGCCTTGGGCAGGAGGTCGAGAGGAATCTACCATGAGCATATTGCATGTGGTAGCTGTAGTGAATAGCGAGTGTCAGTAACTGTCCGAGTGTCGTTGAAGGAAGGAAACCCTGCATAAAGGGCATCAACACGTATAACAGAGGAAGACGAATGAAGACGAACCACTTGAAAGCAGAGAACTTCATCGCCAACCACACCTTCTTATCCTCCCCCCCCCGCTCGCGAGGTTCTACACAAACAGGACAAAGTCCCATCTTGTCGACACCCTTCCCCCTTACAAATCGCGGCGTATACAAATCCAGTGCCTCGCGCGGCGGATTGTAAGTCCCTCCTGGGTTGGCGACTTGGAATAAACTGCAAGGCGACCTATGTAGAATCCCACCACGGTCAGTAGCGCAAATTCGCGATATCCATCATGCTTACTCGGAATCCTCCGTCCGGAAGTAAGAGCTAACAGGAAACCGTCTGTAGAAAAGCGCGAAGGTGGGGTCAATTTGAATCGAGCGTGGAAAGATTCGTCGAGTGTAGATGGGTTCTTCAGTGCTGCGAGGGGACGAAGCGGTTCGAATCGATGTCTTCTGCGCTTTCAGCTTCGGGGTCGCAACGGGTGCACGACGAGATTTTTTGCTTCGCAAAGTGGGACTGGGTCCACTAGGTTCCTGGAACTTCCTCTTTCTTCGGGACGGGGGCAAAGATGATAGTTGAATAGGAGGAGGACTTGTCAGGGGGGTCAGCGGAGAAGACGTTTCGGGAGTATTAGAGGCAGAAATAGGAGTAGACGGCGTTGCAGCTCTTATGGGTGAAGTAGGCTGGGAATGCTCGAAAGATGGTGATGTTGGTTGTGTGAGATGATGATCAGGCGGAAGTGCAGCGCGAAGACGGTCCATAAATGATGGCAATTCTCGGATAGGCGAGTTCTCTTCATTGTCCAATGCGTCATACGATCCAGATTCGGCACCTCCGCGTACAATAGGCGACACACCAGTATCACACGACATCCAGTTATCTTCAAACGAGTATCCCGCTTCGAATGGCGTATAATTGAAGGTAGGCGAGAGCGGGGTGACAGTCACAGATGCAGTAAAGGAGAACTTGTTCTTGGGAGAGGGCGTTGCGAGCAGAGTAGCGTTCGAGTCGAAGGAGCTCACGCGGGTTCTAGATGAGAATATAAACGGAGATACGGAGGTAGGATAGTTCGATCGGTCGGCGAATGGAGAGTCTTTGCAGTTTCCCGACGCGAGAAAATACTGAGGGGGGTAGATGTAATTCAAGTGTACAGACGTTCCTTCATGCTCTATTGTTGGCTGGGTTAGAAAGTCGCTGCTTGGAGAAGCGCCGTCGTTGGGCGGTGAGATGTGGAGCCATTCGGTAAAAGAAACTTGAGTATCTTGGGGAGTAGCAAACATCGCAGCGGCTATTGCACGTTAGGAAACACAGTAAGAGACAGGTTACTGTGAAATTACCAAATATCGTAAGGATATAAGAAAGGATGCAAAGAATACGCGAGCAAGATGGCTGAGGGACGTAAGTAAGAGAGCAACTTCGAGGAGCGCGCTGTTTGGGTCATATTTAGACGTCTTTTTAAGCTCCGACGCCACCCTCAGTAGTTGATGCCGTTGTGTCGCTGTCCGCGTCCAGCCACAATGGCGCTGCTGTATTTCCTCCTCTCTCTCTTTTTCCTAGCCTATCTCTCAATATCAGTTAATGCTTCTGCCCTTACAACTGCTATTTCCGCCAACGAACGATTATGTTTCTACGCCGACGTCGATAAAGCCGGAGAGAAGATTGGCGTACGTAGCATACCAGATTCCATGTCACCTTGCGCGTGCTTACTCGTTGCTCTTTCTATAGTTCTATTTTGCTGTACAAATCATTCATTTGTATTATTATCAGTGCTCATCTCACACTCTTCATACCAGGTACAATCCGGAGGCTCCTTCGACATAGACTTTGACGTCAAAGATCCCAACGAGAAAGTGATCCTCGACGGAACCCGCGAACGCCAAGGGGACTACGTCCTGACCGCCAACACCGTCGGCGAATATGCTTTCTGCTTCGAGAACGACATGTCAACCCTCACCGAGAAGCTCGTCGACTTCGACATCATGGTGGAAAGCGAGCCGCGACGTGAAGCCCCTGCAAAGCCCGGGCAGATATCCGAACACACCAGCTCCCTTGAAGAAAGCGTGTTCCGTCTCAACGGAATGTTCATGAACATTAAAAGAATGCAGAAACAGTGAGTTATACTTGCCTTGCTTATATAACGCTCTATTTCACGCCTTGAGTAGACATCACACTCAAGAAAACCGTGGTTTCTCAATCGTCAAGTCCACACAAAAGTGCGTTACTAGCTGCCCCAAGCCTGCTCGTACTGATGATATGTTTTCCCAGTCGCCTCTTCTGGTATGCAGTGTTCGAGAGCTTGGGCGTCATAGCGATGGCAGTGTACGTGGTTTCCGCCGCTTTCGTATCCACATATGCTGATGCGCCTTGCACAGATTCCAAGTCTACGTACTTCAGACCTTCTTCACCAAGACCGGCCGGCGGTACAAGGTGTAGAGTACTATCACATATCGCATGTACTTCTTGTGGGGGATATAGATATTTTTATTCGGAATATCGTGCTCGAACTGTGTCATCACATACACCTCACGATTCGTTTTCTATCATGTCAGAAGGGGGGTATATGGCTAAACCAACGGTCAACACTCCCGTCCGCCATTCCTATCGGATAGTCGTTCCAGATACAAACTCATTCCTCGTGAAAAGGGTAAGAATATTGTATTGAAACGTATTAAACTCGCGGCCCATTCTCCTTCGCCGCAGAAACAACCCCAATCTCATGCCTTACAATCTGGTCACCTAGCTCCTTAATCTTTGCCGCATCCCCCTGTACCAATGGCATCAAGTCCTGCTTCACATGCGCCAGCCTCGATGCCCCAATACCCACGGACATGTGGTTCCACTTCACCACGCGCATACCCACACCACCGAGCGCATGCCGGCGCAGATACTGCACCCAGCGCTCAACGACCTCCGGATCCGCATCCCACGCCTTGATAGCGCGTTTGTGTACCTTCCTCTCGAAGTTCTCCTGTGACTTCTTGTATGCGAACGGACTGCGGATGACAGTCCACATGCTGCGTTGTGTCGGGAGGTACACGACGCGGGACGTGGGGATGCCGAGGGACGACGCGGCGTGTGTCGCGAAGTGCGTGAAGAGGTCCAGCAGAGGGATGTGGTGCGAGCGGAAGTGGATGTTTGCCACGGGGATGTCATGCGTGCGACGGTGGAAGTAGGGGAGGTGGATCGAGCGCCCGTGCACGAGTGTCGCGGCCCACTCCCGCTCTGTGTACTTACGCTTTCCATCAACTTCAAGATTTTGCTTGAGTGGCAGATTTTTGGGGTCGTCAATTGGATCTTCCTTTGACTCCGCTGCTCTAATGCAACATTGGTTAAAATTGCCTGACAACACGGAACTACTGGGACTCACAACGACCCAAACAGCTGTTCGTCGGTCTCCGCCACTCTGCAAGACGTCAGAACGAGTTATGATTGGGTACGGCGTAATCTCATACCTAGGTTTCGTCTCGGTAGGCCCTTCGACGTCATTGGCTTTCTCCAGTTCCCTGTTTTACATTCAATCAGCAACAGTGAATGCCACCCAGAGAATACGCCGTACTGCTTGAGTTCCTTGGCTGATTGTCTGTGTTCTCAATTATCAGCGATGCACACGCAAAAGTTAGAGAAATTTGGCGTACGCATTTTGTGCAGGAGTGCCCACTTCCACCCCCGCGTCTTCTGACAATGATATTGACTCGACGACTGCAGCAGGTGGTTGCACCTCTAGCTCTGCCTTCACAGCTGTTGGTGCCGAAACAGAGGCGGGCGAAACGGAGTCAACAGTTTCCGAAACCACATCTTCTACGACCACAGTAGGTTGCTCGGCATGTGCCTGGGAGGCTGAAGAGGGAGATTCAGGGCTGTGAGAAGGGATTTCGTGAGTACAAACAGATATTATGAAAGTGCATTAGACTCACAAGGCTTGAGCCACTTCGGTTTTCGTAACCTCCACGACCTTTACAACCTCTTCGGCCTTCGCAGCCTCCATCGCCCGCATAATCACTTCAACTTTCGGAATCTCTTCGATTTGGGAAACCTCTGCGGGCTTTGTATCCTCCACTACCTGAGCAACCTCTTCAACATTCGGAACCTCCGTGACCTGGACAACCTCTTCGACCTGGATGGTCTGTGTATCGCTCTTGGTGTCTTGAGTAACAGCTTTTGCATCAGCAGCTAGTGCCACTGTTGACGGAGTAGCACCACTACATGATGCTCATGAAAACGCAACCAAAAAGAAGAATGACCAAACTTACGCAGGACGCTGGACCTCGCTCTCCGACACCTCCACCTTTGCAGCAACAGCCTCCGGTGCCGCTACTTCCTCCACAGGTACATTCTTGGCATCGGATTTCTTCAGAATAGACGTAGAAATGATGGTACTAGTGGTAACGTCGCATAAGTCCAAATGCACTCAACGCGCGACGTGACATGTACTCACGAAGCAGTAAAGTCCTTCCCCTTAAGTGTCTCCACAGTCGCAGAGCGGCGTTCTACAGGCGTTTCCGGCGCTTCCCTGCACAAAAGTAAGTCTCCACTCCCCAATACAGAAGAGAGGCACGTACGATTGCTCCGCCGCCTTCGACGGTGCCCCCGTTTCCGGCTTACCCGGTAGGTTACTGAAAAGCATCTCAATAAACTTGGATAGAAATTCGTATGGATTCACGTACGGGATGTTTGTGCTGTTCAGACGCCTCCATCGTGCAGCAGGCGGGGGATATCTGCGCGAGGACCTGGCGACAGCAAGCCTCAGCATAGGGTGGTCGCGGTTCAAGCAAAATTAACAGTAAGTTCTCACGCCCGCGATTCCGAGGTGTTGGAAATAAATAAATAAATTCCGCATTTCGTGAGTGCTTCAATCCCCCATGGCCTAGCCTAAGTACTTCGTACGTAGCACCTTTCACTTCGCAAGAATATGTTTAAAATTTGCATAATATACATGAAATGTGAATATATATCGGTACAGTACATGGTTACGCCGTAAGTGGCACGCAGTCCCCCGAGACAATGTTTATTCCAACATCCAGGTGACCATTATTCGTTGAATCCTTTGCGGTGCAAGCTAGTCAAACTGTTTCTCTAGATATTGACGTATGAGAGTCGAAACCTCGCGTTTCACAGCAAGAGGCACGGAAGCTGAACAGCAGGTCAGACTGCGATGAGAAACGAGAACCAGGCAAAATAAATTAACGTACTCTGTGCATTAGGGGACATCTCTTCCAGCAATGTCTGAAAGGACAGTGGATCCATATTCCTTGCTTGTTCTGCATAAGAAATTGTGAACCAGCAGCTTTCAACCTAATTACCAATAGTCACCTTTGCTTCGGTGTCTCAGGGCATCTGTCCAGCCGCTCTCGCTGAGCTTCGCACGAAGTACGGCTTGTATCCTGCATCTTGTTATACGAAGTTCCTGTGGCAGTAAAGAAACACGCTACTCACTGCTCCCATTCACCACCCTCGACCATCCGACGCCGAATCTGCGCATTAAGCGCATCGACATCTGCAGGAGGCATAGTCGAGGTTTCTCACGGCGGAAAATCAGGAGGACGAGAAACGCTTCGAGTTCGTCGCTCGAGCAACTTCCAGAGTCCTCGGACGCGTAACTTTGCAGATCTCAGGGCGCGAGTACCTGCCATCGCGGTGTCAAAATAAGTGGTCATGCAAACTGATTTGGCAGTCACGTGTAAAAGGGCACTTGTACTGACCCTTGTCGATGTACCGCCAACGAGCAGAGCACTAGCTGGAACCCCAGCAGAGCCTGATATTCTGAATCGTTTTGGTGTCAGAACTCTCAAAGCGAAGATTTGTTGGTTGAGGAATGGTGTAGAAGCGACGTCGCCGTGGATGTCGTGCATTGGGCGGACATATAACTTCAAACTCCGCCTCAAACTGTACCAACATGGAGAGCACCATTAGCTCGGCGTTCAACACGATCCTCCTCATTCGCAATGGCCAACCCGGACAACGACCCTTTCTACCTGAGGTACGTGCTCGAATCCAGTATTTTGTTGGCTTTTGCTTCGTATCTGACTCATTTTGCAGATATTAGTAAGTTTTTCTACGTGTTGTTGCCGACTTTGAGCCAACGTCAGCACAATCTTCACCAACCAGCACGGGCCATTCAGGAAAGCACGGTCACGAATTCCTGGAGTTTGAGTACTCACATGGACGTCTTCGATATGCCAACAACTCCAACTACCGGAATGACAGTCTCATCCGCAAAGAGAGTACGTCTTCTGCTCCGTTCTCAGTATGATGCGCAGAAGTTCAATTTCGCTCTTCAAACAGTGTGGGTTGGGCCGCTAGTAGTGAAGGAGCTCAAGAGGATAGTGGAGGCGAGCGAGATCACCAAGTTCGTCTCCCCGTCCGTCTTGTCGTAGTCATACTGACCGAGTCCTGTCACGTCCAGGGAAGATGATGTCAACTGGCCGAAAAAGAACATTGTAGGGAAGCAGGAGCTCGAGATCCGCGTTGGGAACGACCACATCGCATTTGAGGTGAGTTTTTCCAACCATGAGTAGACTAATCAATATCTGAACCCCATCCAGACAGCCAAAATTGGATCCCTGGTTGATATCCAGGATAGCGAAGATCCAGAAGGGCTGCGCGTTTTCTACTACCTTGTCCAGGACCTGAAGGTGTGCTTAATTCTCCTTTCTTGACGGGCGCTATTCCGACTTCTTGTCTTGCAGTGTCTCATTTTCTCGCTAATCTCCCTCCACTTCAAAATCAAGCCTATATAATCATAGAAGTAATACACACGCATGGCTTCTTGGAATTGTCTGGCACCCGTGGCATAGAGGAACGTAGATGGCGCATTGATTTTGGAAGGGCGGGTTTCTGGAGAACCGCACACCAGAGACGGTGGTGCGGAGTATACCTGGACGATGTAAGTTCACTTTCTATCTAGTGACCCTCAGTATCTGATAATCAATTCCCCCCACTTCGCCAGTTCGGTGCCGCCATTCACAGCCCTCATCAAGAAAGCCTGCGTGTTTCGTACTAGGTGAGCTTAGATCGTTGTCACCAGAGTAAACTATCCCTGACATGCATCTCAGAAAAATGTAGCGAATCGCGATGCAAATCCTGTTTTTGTACCATTTACCTTGCTATATTGTATGTTTGTTCATCTGACTTCTCGTGCGCGTGGATGGATCCGCTTCAGAGCGTCTCTTGTTCCTCAACTCCGGAGGGAAGTGTCATGCATTCTTCGATGTCTGCGCGATGTTATCCGAGGTTACGGTAGTGATAAGGTGGTGTGGTTGGAGTGGAGATCATGGTGTACTGGCGGCTCGTCCTCGAGATGCTGATCGAAGATAGATTCAAAGAGCCGGCATCAACGCCTCCCTCGGACTCAATGCCACGCGCAACGTGCTGCGCAGTTCCTAGCACTCGCCTTGTGCGGGTGCGGCGGAAGGAACTCCAGCCATCGGGTGAACCTTGGAGAGGGAACCATGGCAACTTACGACCCCTGATCCTTGCCGAAGGGCGACCGAGGCTCTCTATAACCCCCTGACATACTTTATAAGGCCCAGCTTCTTCCTTGATGTCCCCGTTATTGCATTGCTGTACCAGCCCTTACAATGGTCGACGCAGCCGCGGGCGGCCAGCCGAATCACGCTGTTTCTAGTCATGGTGATCCTCAAGAAGCGTATCTACCCGACGATTCCGAAGAAACTCCTACCACTGCAGACAGTACTTCATCGTCGGGGTCAACAGCATCGCGGCTAGGCGTGCCATTTATAACAGAGGTGGAGGAATGGCTCGTTCGCATCGAAAAACAACTGGCGGCATTGGATGATAGACATCGGCGACACATGAGTGGAGCAGATAAGAGCGTCAATTGATCGACGTTAAAGCAAGGGTAACAGTGCAAGTCCAGCACAAAGGTAAGCACGACCATGACTTTGACGTGTGTCTTAACTGACTGTGGACCTTCTAGCAAATGCTTCAGCTGAGAGCGAGAGGCTCGACGAGACAGCTGGAAAAACTGGGGCATGGTACAATTTATGACAGAAACTCGACACCCCTTTCCGGCAATAAATCAACCTGATAATCCATTGTGCGTATTGATTGTACCACTGTATATTATCGTCCGTATGCATACGATCTTTTCTCCTCCTATTGCCCTACAGGCTGCATCTGTCGAGGAAGTTTGTTTGGCATCTGCTCCTTCTCCTATTAATGTTTCCCTCTCAGCCAAACACGAGCAATCATAATACGCCAAGTACTGAACAGTCAACTTGAGTTCAAGCTTCAAGCTTCAAAGCTTTAAGTTTCACGGCTTTACATTACTCTGACGAGCATACTGTTTGCACTCTTACCACTAGCTATCTATCGATTTTCTATCTTAGTGATCTCATCGATGATCTCGTCAGCAAGTACCTTCTGCGTGTGTCTTATTACGATATAGTGACAAAGCACTGACTGTCGATGGTCATTCTCCAGACTGATTGGACAGTATATTCAGGCTGATTTTGTGGCAAAATAGGTTCCAATGACGCCTGTCTTCGACTATCCAGCCGCGGAATCAGTAGATTGCATCCGAGCCGTTTACTTTTTGCATTTATGGCTTACAAAGGTCAGTTTGAAATTCTCTGCGAATGTTTATACTCGTCCTGGGCCTCTGTGTCGGGCCTCAATTTTACCACTGAGAATTTCCGGGTGCAGACCAACACCCGTTACTTTTGTACCAAAACATATTGCATTACTTATCGTTCTACTTCTATCGCAGGAATATTCGGACCGATAATAGAAAACCGTTATTAAAATTCTTGGGTCAAGACTCTTGACAGGAGATAGCTTGCAAGTATTGTGTCCTCGATATGGTCCATATAATGCCAGTGCGTATTCATGTGTTAGTCTATATTTTTCCCACATTTCGCTTACTCAAATTCCGGGGCAATGCTGCATGTACGCAAAATATGAATTCGTGAGCATTATGTTCACGCCCTACAGAAATTCCTGTCACCTGCATACATGTTTCTGCACCCGCTGCTGGACTATGAATGTCTGCACCCGGTAAGTGAGATAAAAATAACTTGCTTTGGTGGTCCCGACGTAGTAGACTTGCGACCGTGACAAGCCCGGGTGCTGTTTGTGCAAAGGTGAACGCAATATCTTTTTTCGTCATTCTGGATGGATTGTGCAACCAATGCAGCCGAATTTAAAAGATTAAACACAAACAAGTTCGGGGAGACAGATGGCGACGTGTTATGTGGGTTCCTAGGACAAAGGTGACAAGTTTGCTCCTTTCAGTGCACTCGCCTCGACATAATTTCCGTTTTCATTATATCTTGGAGATCATTCCCATTCTCATCAGCTTCCAGAAATTACCGTGGGCAGTCGTTGTCTTCGAAGGCTGTTCACCGGACACGCGAGTGCTCCCGACACCCAAGCACCATATGTCACTCGAAGTCTTCGTTCGCACTCTGAACCCAAATACTTCACAGAACATCTATAAAAGAGCAATCAAATTTCTATCAAGAAGAATAAAAGACATTCTCAGTGTTCCAGGCGAAACCCTCCACAGGACTCTCATCTAGCTCAAAATGTTCCAGCCCGTTCTCTTTTTCGCACTCATTGCAACCGCGCTGGCCTCACCTATAGCCCGCCAAAGCTGCGCGGACGTCACCGTCATCTTCGCGCGCGGGACCCTCGAGACCGCCCCCATCGGCACCGTTGTCGGCCCCCCCTTCCGTTCCGCTATTCAGTCCGCCATTGGGAGCAAGACTCTCAACTTTGTCGGGGTCGATTACCCCGCCAATATCGCCGGTTTCGAGGAAGGCGGGGACCCAAACGGTGCTAAGACCATGGCACAGGATATAACTTCTACTGCCAGCTCGTGCCCGAACACCAAGATCGTCATGTCGGGCTACAGGTACCAAAATCACATTTATTTCAATTTCATTGGATCTGATTTTGATTGTCACCTTTACGAACTTCAGCCAAGGCGCCCAAGTAACCCACCTCGCGGCCAAGCAGCTCTCCACGTCCGTACAGAGTCGCATCAATGCGGTCGTCGTGTTCGGAGACCCGGACGACAACCAAGGCTTCCCTGGAGCACTCAACGGGCAGTCTATCACCTTCTGTGCACAGGGAGACGACATTTGCGCAGGCGGGCAGATCATTAATGCTGCGCACTTGAGTTATGGATCCGTGAGTATTCTTTGAAGCATTCTCTGGAGGTTTGCATCTGTTTCTCATCCATTTGTTGTTACAGGACGCCGGTGCAGCTGCATCTTTTGTCGCCTCTCATGTATAAGACTGAGCTGAGATTTTGTATGTATATAACTGTTTATGTCTACTCAGAAGTGTATACTGTACTTCGCTATTTCCCTCCCAAATAACTATGAGCTGTCCTTTGCTCATTTGCTTGCATCTTCAGGCGTGTTTTATGGATACTATGAGTTGCCGCCTGTTTGACTGGGAGATACTTACTTCGGGCCTACGGAGATTACCGGTGGAAAGTACTAAATATGCCAGTATGCTGCTTTTTTTTATCTTCTTGAAAGTCAGGCTCAATCGTCGATAGATTCCATTTCATACATGTGATTCTCATCGACTCATCCGGCTAAGTGCTCACCTCTATATTTATTTAATGAGTGAAGTGCTTCTTCTTGTTGAGCCAGCCATTCACCTTCGAATGCTTACGCTGTCCTGAACCTAACATTCATCCGTAATGTTCACAATGTCCCATTGCCCAGTTGGTGAGGATGTTCGACGGCCATCTGCTCTTGTCAGGGACGAGTCAATTGGGTACGCCGTCCGACTGTTGATCGAGGGTTCAAACCTCTCTGGTATGGATTCAAAGAACCTGACTTTCTGTATTTTTCAGTTTTGCACACCGCTAAATTCATAACGCAACATGATCAGGCGAACTAAATATTTCCCATTCAAGTTTTATGTTTTTTCATAGGCGCCTTTCACTTGCTAAGATCATTCACAAACGTTAGCCATTCCTTGTACATAAAACTTGCTTGTGATCTGTCATAAGGTTGATCCAGGCATCCCCAATGGCATATGCCCCAAGGTAGCCCACATGCTCGAATAAATACCGCAGCTGACTCAAAATGCTGCTTGATTGCGATATTTGTGAAATATCGCGTTGCAATTTCTGGCGACCTGTCATGCATTTATGGCTTGCAACGCAGCCCACTCAATCGCGATGGCACAATTATCGATTGTTATTACTCAGAGATTGTCCAAGAAATTGTCGTCTGTAGACTATCTAGAAATTTAGTAGAAATTGAAAGCTTTAAGCTACGCCTCGAACACGAGTTCACAGTTTCGCATTCTTATCGGTCTTTATATTAATAATTTCTTTTCAGTGAAATGGGACAAAAAATAACCTCGAGTCGATTGGTCCTGTAGAGCATTCGACTTCTTATATGACCGTACAACACTATTTGTAAACGAAGTACTTTCACATGTCCCATGGCCCAGTTGGTGAAGGCGTCCGACTGTTATGAGCGCTTAATTCAGCTACTCGCACGATCGGAAGATCGAGAGTTCAAACCTCTCTGGGACAGATGAACAAAAGGTATACCTGGTGTACCATAAATTTTTTTCCATGCTGCCAATTTTTGCACATCTGCAGATAGTGAAATCAAATAATTTGTGTACCATCTTTGTTACTTCAGATCCGTTTTTCAGGTGTTGTCGACAATGCTCTGCGAGTTCCCTTTGTACATCGAGGGTGCTTGAGATGTGCTTTAACTTAGGTTTACAGCACTTTAATATTTCTATAGTCCGTGGATGAGTAGTTTATCTTAGGTAGCCGACAAGTTGAAACGTTTTGCCTGGTTGGGATATCATCGAAACATCTTTTCGCGGATCTCAGTTTTGCCCTCGAATGAAGCACCTTGACACCGATGTCAACACCTTCGATTTAGCACGCCAATCCAAACTCGAGAAGCACAGAGAAAGAAGAAAGGAAACACAATACAAATTGAAATGAAAATTAAGATATTCCATTGTCTATCTGATACAGGGCACACCTAATACCACAAGTAACGAGATACAGGTAACAGAGAACGTAACTATCTCACTGAATGTCGAAACACCCGCACTAAAAGCGGATTTTTCATTCTGAAGACCACGAAAGTTGACATTGGGCCTTGATCCGGCCATGGGCATAGGGGTGCGTTTTCCCCGTAGAAGCAAAGCGGACGCTAGACGGAGAGAACTAGCCCAAAATAGACGTCCGCACTTGCAGGATGTCTGGGATATGTATATCATTACTGGCGTCATCGTCTTGGAAGAGGCGCAGATCAATGACGAGCAGGACGAGAATAAGCATCACAAACCGAGAAAGAGCAAGTCCAGATAGAACGCGGATTCCAGAGAAGAAAAGAAAAATCTCAGAGTGCAAGAATGCCACAAGTCGGTCTAGGTGTCCGGCGGTGTCGGGAAGTCGGGCAGAAAAGGGCAGAAGCGGCGCTGGTGGACGAAGTAGTGTCGACAACCGTGGCAAATTAATTAAGGCTGCCGTACTAGGGAAAGAGGAGTTGCTCAGAATCGGACCGTTGCTGAGAAACCTTGGGGAAATCTGAAGACCGTTTAGATGCGAAACCCAAGTATTTAGTTTGTCCGAGAGACGGTTGGCAGCATAAAGAGCCTCGTGGGCGGGGCATGGCAGCAAAAGGAGGGTGGTCGACAGGAAAGACCGGGGTGTGGGAACGGCGATGTCAAGATGATGTTGACCAAGCGCTTAGTCAGAAACGCGTTTTGTTTGGCAAGTTGAACCAGATTGGCTGCCGACTTGTTGGTCCTTGTCCCCTCATTTTCCTTGCCCTCCCAATATACCGACTATCCAATATCCTACTTACGAGCAAGTTACACGGAACATCCATCCCTATCCCCCATGGATCTCACTACTTTCGCTGGAAAGTACAGGCTCGAAGAGGAGATTGCCAACGGCGGCTGTGGTATGTCGTCCCGTCACCCCCTCCCCCTCTCTGCTCACCCGTCACAGGCACCGTCTTCCTCGGCGTGCACACCATCGCGGGCAAGGAAGTTGCCATCAAGCTCGAGCCAGCTATCGCGAAGCACAGCCCGCTCAAGCAGGAGTCCAAGATCTACAAGACTCTCATGGGTGGGACCGGCGTGCCCTGGATAATGTGGTCGGGCCGCCAGGGCGACTACAATGTCATGATCATAGACCTCTTGGGCCCCTCGCTCGAAGACCTCTTCAAGATGTGCAACCGCCACTTTTCCCTCAAGACCGTCCTGCTCCTCGCGGACCAACTTGTGAGTGTGGCGCACCCGGCGCTTCGCCTGGGCGGGGCATGCCACCTCCCGGCGCGTGTCCGGACGCGACTTATTCAAACTAGATCCCCCAAAACTAATCTTTTACGTAGATATCGCGCATCGAGTTCATCCACTCCCATTCATTCGTGCACCGCGACATTAAGCCGGCCAACTTCGTCATGGGCACAGGCAAGGCTGCACACCTCGTGAACGTGATCGACTTTGGCCTCGCCAAGAAGTTCCGCGACTCCCGCACGTCCAACCACATCCCTTACAAGCAGGACGACATGCACGGCGTCGGGACGTCCCTCTTTGCCGCCATCAACACCCACCTCGGCGTCGGTCAGTAGCCACTGCTTTCCTCCCACGTGTCCCTGACCCTCATTTCCTCCGTTTCACCCCCTAGAATCATCACGTAGGGACGATCTCGAGTCCCTCGCGTACATGCTCATCTATTTCCTCCGCGGCACGCTCCCCTGGCGGAAAACGCGCGCACCCACCAAGCTACCCCTCGACCCGTCCGACACGCCCTCCGCCCAAGCCGAAAAAGCCGCGCACTATAACCCCGTCTCCGCGACCTGGGACCTCATCCGCGACGCCAAACTGGCCCATGAGGAGCTCCTCACCGTCGGCCTGCCTCCCGAGCTCGACGTGCTCTACCGGTATGCGCGTGGGCTCGAGTTCGATGACCTCCCGGACTACGAGGGGCTAAGGCAGCTGTTCCGCGCGCTTGCGGAGCGCGTGGGTGTGCATTACGACGGCGTGTATGATTGGACCGTGCCGAAGGGGAAGGGCGCCGAGGGCACCCACGGGCACGCGGCGCGGAGTGCGAGCGAGGGGAGCGGAAGCGGCAGCGGGGGGAGACGATACTGTGAGGCGTGCAACGCGCGGAGGAGGTAGGTGTGCACGTCGTGCGAGGGACGATGAACGGATGATCATGTACGCCCTTCCCCTCTTTCCTCCCCCTTACCCCCTTCTCACCCCCCGTTCATCCAGCTGCCATCCCGATCCACCCGCACCCGGGCCTGCACTCCTGCGTCCGGCCCCCTGTCCCATCTGGCACGCATGCCCCGCCGCACGCCACGTCAACCAGTACGCTAGGTACCCGTCATGCACCATGCCACCGCCACCTCCGCCATCCACAAGTCCAAGCACCATGAGCTCTATGTGCAACATCCGGGGCTTCACCACCCTATCATTTTCCGGTCCCGAGACCGCCACTCAGTGTTCCCGAGCTCCTTGTTCGTGGAGAGAGGCGCGCCTCCCACTGGCGACACTTTACCTTCCCCTACGTGCGTCCAAGTCTTCTTTCTCTCCTTCAACATCGGGCTGACCCCTTGTTCCTATAGTGTCCCCGAGCTTCGTTCGTGCTCGGCAGACCACACCAATAGGAGCCCCACCCCTCCTCCATCTGCGGCTCAGTGCCCGTCCCAACCCAACCCCATGTGTATATATGACTATCTATGGTGCTCCCCTGTGTATTATGGTGTGTTCTGATATGTAAAATGAAATCAATCGTTTCAGGCTCCTTCGTACCTACTTCTTCGGAATGCTGAATCCTTGACCAATCTCAGTTGTCAGCTTCAGTCACGACGCATGCATTCGGATCCAGTTAATCTTCCATCTTTCATGATCGCCGGCGCAGCAAGACGGTTATGAAATGAATGCAAAATTAAGACTACAAGAAAGTAATACACCGCCTGCTCTTATACAAGGTATCGTCTGACTCTTGGATTCGTTCATGGCCTACAAACTCAAGACATCAAGAAAACAGTCATCGTCGGTCACTCCCCCAGTTGTCATCTAAATCGTTCATTGTTGTCACAACTGCTCCGTCTCCATTCAAAAAACACATCATTGCCTGCAAGGAGCAAGAAGAGGTAAGTACAGTTATCGCGGACTAGAAGAGAGAATACTAACTTGTTCGACTCGAAATCTTCTTTGTTCAGAGGCTTGCTGCTGAGAATCTTCCCGACATGGGTGCGACTATACTCGACTCCCTTGCGGCGAGCTGCGATCAGCGTTTGCAAGAAGGGCAGTTGATTATTAGGGAATGGGGAATTAATGAGACCGCGCCTATTCCGCAGCTTCACGAACCCATCACTCTGCACCTCAAACTCTCCGAATTCGTCTAGGCCCTTCGTATATAATCCCAGGAATCTGCAGGTGTGCACATAGTTGCCATAGTCCTTGAAGTAGAGCTGACCAGCGAGAAGGTTCAACCGGTTGATAACGTCTTGTTTAGGAGGACTCCAAGACCGAGGGAGAGAAGGAATGCAATAAAAGGCGAGGTCCTCGCAAGACTCTATACCTTGCAGGACGCGAGGCGTATACACATGGAGATTTACAGCCTTGCTGACACGAATGCTTGGAAGTAGTTTATTCGCCTCATACGGACTGATGATGACCAAATCCGACGATGTAACGCTTGAAAGTATCCAGTTCACCGCATTGAGGTACTCTTCCACGTCATCGTGCACGCTAGATTCTATGGTGACGGCGCAGTCTTTTGTTATGAAAATCCGTGAACTCCATGCCTTTTGCTCTTCCGCGGAAAGTGATTTGAATAGAGCGAATGCAGGTCTAAATGCAGTCGAGCCTACCGGTATGACTCCGTTCGCAATGAAACGCTGAACATCTGGGTGTTCAACGGGTTTTGCGGGGATCGCGTGTGGTGGTCGCTCGACTTGCCGCTCACGCTCAACTTCGTGCGTTACCTCACGTTCTTCTTCTTCGTCCAAGCCCGTCGTGAGAGCTACGACTCCAAGCTGCTCGCACTTCTTTCTAAGTTCTGGATACGAGTCAACATTAATATCGCGAACGGATTGATTTGGGCTATAAAGCTCTTCCAAGCTACGGGCTTCTTGTGAAATCCATGACGAGGCAAGCGACTTGGAGGACCCGGTGTCAGCTACGAAATTGCGCCAAGAAATCGAGCGCTTCTTGTGATCAAGTCCTTGTTGAACCCACTGGGGAGCGTGATATTTTATCTGCGAGCATGTCTCCAGCATCACCCATCGTAAAATATCTATAACTTCGACACGTTCGCTGTCTTTCTTGCTAGCTGCCTGTCGGATGCTGCGGTCGACTTCTGCAGGTGCATAAAAGATCACAGTGTGACCGCTGCCAAGCTTGCGCATTCGCATACATCCTAATAGTATAAAATGTGAGTTAAAGCCATAAATAACATAATAGAATTCGAGACACACCCTGAACAAGTCGATCCTTAGTCACCTTTGGCCCAAGTGTAACAGCTGCGCGGAATCCGCGAGGAAGCTTGATATCGGTACCGCGAGTATGTGCATCATCGAGATACAGCAGGCACTCATCCACCTTCTGACTAAGCGGAGAGGAGACAAATGGCTCAACGACACCATCGCGGCTCAGGATAGCAAGATTGTCGTTATCGTCAAAGAAAATCACTCCCTCCGCTGTCATTTCTTGTTTGAGCCAGTTTTCAGCAAATTCATGGTTCCGAAGCTCTAGTATCTGAGCACCGACATCCAGAAGAACCCGCACCTCAGGTTTTTGCTTGACGAGATGGTCAATAAACAGTCGGGCTGAGAGACGCTTGCCATTGTGTCCGAACGCAGGCACATAGTGATTGTTGTCTTCATGCAGCAGATGACCGAGGACTTTTGCATTCGTTCCCAGCTGATGGTCAGGATCCCGCTGTTCAATTGAAAGAGGGAGAAGATATTGGCTATCATTTGTTCCACTAAAACCGGTGGTCACAGCATGATCCTTCTTCTCTGCAATATCCCAGGAAGATGTCGCGATCTTCATGGGAAACTGCTTCCCCTCTCTCGGGAAAACAACATGGCATAAGAAGAAGTTAATAACGGCGCTGTTGCGATGGAATGTGCATACGAGCTGTTGCCGTTGCTCTGAGGATGTTAAGTTAACACCCGAAAGCTTCTTCAGTGTCGGCAGTACGGAGTCAGACTCGCGAACCCAGGTTTCGTACTCCTGTTCGGGGCTGTCAGTCTTGTCGAGCATGTCGAAACATGTCCACAGTTGGGATTCGGTGAGACCAGCGTAATAGTAGCAAAGGCATGTTAGGAGGATCATCACGTCTGGATGGGAAAACTCTGCCCGGGAAGCCGGAACGTCTTTCGCGCGGTACGGGACTGCGAGCATTGTCCGACGAGAATCTAGGCCGTAGTCCACTCTCCATCTCTTTTCCTTGAAAGCATATCGAAGGATTCCACCCGCCAACAACCCACGAAGGAGAAGAAGGCGGTGCCATAACAAGTTATCGCCGAAGTAATCGCGAGCTATTGAAATGTGCCGTTCAGCAGGTGAAGTCACTGTCATGATTTCGAGAACGGATTCTTTGACTTCCAGTGGAGCAAACTGGATGTTGAATGACGGAAGGCCATGAACAATACCCCTGGCGATGCGGTATAAAAGGCCATCTGCAGCTTGGTCGAGCAGGAAGCGGATAACCGGAAAGCCACCATCATCACAGCGCTCTAGTTGCATACCGTCGGGAAAGTCGAGTTTGAAATCGGTTGCGTGACTCTCCACCAGTTGGAGTACTTCCTGAATGAGAAGCCAACGGTGCGGGCTGTCTTCCAAGGCAGACTGGCTTCCGATTGAGTAAAGGAGCTGGTACCGAACATTAAGAACTTCGTCCGCCTCGTCAATGACGTCTCTGGAATTTGTCTCAAGCCACAGCTGGGATTCAAGCAATATTTGCGCAACTTTCTGTTCTGACGAAACGGTAGGTGAGGACAACCTATCGACACTCATCAGCTTGTAGGAAAGCAAGTGATCAGGTTGAACGATGAGGACTCCGCCTTTTACAAGACACTCTTTATACATGTCGTGTATAGCCAGTGCTTCCTGAGGCCCTAGTCTTATGTTTCGTGAAAACGGCATGTAGTAAATCCGCCGATTAACCAGTCCACCCAGCCGATCAACAAGTAGTTGAAACATCTGACGCGAGAGGGATTTGAGAACAACGATGCGAACTAGCTTTGTGCCGTCCGCTAAACAAGTGGCAACAAGCGGGATGATTACCGACGACTTCCCTTCGCCCATGTTGAGCTGTAAACTAGTGTTTTTCCTTGATAGCGGCGAAATCATATCGCGTGCAACACTCATCTGCACCTCCCGAATACGAAGGTTGCATTCGATCTAGAAAAATACCATGCTTGGGTGAATGCTTTTGTCATGAAATATTGAAACATACCTGAATCAATAGCCAATCTCCAATGACCTCAGAGTTCAGCGTGGAATATAATTCGTGTGACATATTGGATAATTCTTTCGCGAGTTCATCTTGATTTCCATTCATACAGAAGGAAATGAGTCGGTTAGACTGTTGGTATAATACCAATGCCATTCCTGCGGAAGTGAGAGTCTCCCTCCAGCTTGGTGGCAATCTTTGAGAAGACGTCGAAGCGAGATTCCTCAGGATAGATCTAAGCGTAATACGTGGCCAGAGACCTGCCTGCCACAGCATACGATCGACGGGTTGTGATGCTTCCAGCGACATTTCCAATCGCTCAATAACGAAGGTCTGGACATAGGTTCGCAGATTATCGCGATAGCTGACCAATTCATCCATCAAGTCATCCATATTGTCAGGTAGAGAGCTGGAGAGTGTTGCTCGTGTTTCCGACTCGAGACGCATTCGGCTGCTTTCCAGCTCGTCGCCATATCTCTTGAAGAAGATGTCATCTTTATCTCTAAACTCAGAAATGAGGGACGTTAGGGATTTCCTGGAACTGTTGGAAGGGCCACCGGTATGCCGTCCTTGTGGTTGCTGTCTTTCCAACATGCAAGGGATAAAACCAAGAGATGGCGCTGCTAGACGCAGGAAAAGGTCGTGCATGGTTTCATGGCGGACTGATGAGCCCAGATAAGGAGAAGCAGGAGTAATCACATAGTGTGGGGCTTGTAGGCGATCGGGGGGATCCAGGATGCGGCAGCCATTCAACCCGTCTTGGACCATCTTGGTATGTTCTCGCAGCCTCCAGTTACCGTAGCAGCTCTGAAAGAGGCTATCCAACTTCTTCTTGATATCCTCCAATGAAAAGCGAGAGGAGTACTTCCAAGTATGCAGCTCTGGTGGCCTCTCACAGGGCCAGTACTTGAGGAGTTCATCCACCATATCCGTTTCCTGACGCTCGCATTCTGCTTGAAACTCTCTCGCACGGCGCCGATGAAGTTCAGACTTGCTCTCCAAATAATGCTGCTGAGTTGTGGATTCTGGACTCCCATCATAATGACGATTAGACCTTATGATGTTCAGAACAGAGCTCTTGGTTGGTTCAAATCCATCGGTTAAATAATAGATCGCATAAGTCGGGGGAATCCAGCTTTTGAATTTCGACGCAGTTGCGAACGCAAGCAGCGTGGGAAGGAGCTCTCGGTTTTCTGGTGAACTATATGCCATTGTTGCAAGGGCAAATAGGATAGGATAGCGATGGCTATCTTTGGAGACGGTTTGACATGAATTGTACCAGGGAAGCCAGATGTCAGCAAGGCGGCGCTGAAGCCAGAAGTGGTTCCTGTACTTCAAGGAGATCTGTTCCACTGCACCGGCGATTTTGCCCCAGGATTTCATCTGGCCCAGAAGATCGCTCGCTGTGTTGAGCTTATTAGGCCAGGAATATACCAAAGAAGAAAATGAAAACACCCTGGCTTCATCTGCGCTTGGAAGGTCTCTGGACTGAGAAATAGAATCTGTCGCCAATTGAGGAAGCTGTGAGATGTAGGCATTCCAATAGTAGAGCGCGTTTCTCAATGCAGCTCGTTGCAAGAGATAAACCTCTGCATCTGTGCGGAAATGAAAAGAACATTGGGAGGTATCCGACGGCTGATTGAAAATCTGGAGGCGAGTTGCATGGTCAATGATAGATTTCGAAGCTTCATACAAGTCATAATGCCGCGATAGAATAGGAATTGATGAAGCGTGAACTCTTTGCATCACCTTTAGATGCGCTGGATAGAACTCCCGTGTTGGCACCAGGGATGCTATACAGTCTATGAGGGCATACTCTGCAGGTTCCAAGCTTTGGAATGACTGGCAGCCTGATGAATTCAGCTCAAGGATCGCTTCCTCCGTTCCAGTGTGTCCCAATAGTCGGTCGGGAAGACAATGGCTAGTTACAGCATGGAGATATGCTCTGAACAACTTATTAATCAAGCTGAAATTGCCCACTAGTCGGCGGAGATCTTTGTCAATTCGATACTGATGGAACTTGACAACGGGTTCTGCTGTGTTTGTATCGATGCTGACATGCACGTGATGTCTATAGCGTTGTACAGAGACTTTGCCATCGGGAACAAGTACCATACGTGATAATGGGAGGTCATGTTGTGCAGTGGAATTGATAGGACGAAGAAGAAGTTGATTTCTTAGGCCGAACATCGTCCCAGAAGACTGGTCATCGTCAACCACCATTGATAGGAAGTTTTTCGACTGCAGATCCTGACTCTCGTTGAGGAAGAATGATAGACCCAACCGTGGCAAATTTACGGAGAGTTTGAAAGGGCTTTCCGACGAGCAGGTAATGATATGATGCCATCGAGATTCGATCGATTCCAGCTGTTCAGAAACCATTTTTGCCGTTGGACTATGAATATCGACAAGGGTCAACCCAGGTTTAGACAACGTTGAACTTCCGCCTTGAGCAAAACGAAGCCTCCAATTGTCGGGCGAGGATTCCCAAGTATTGTCCACCGGACGAAATTCTATTTCGTGCGTTTCGATATTCATCCAAGGAACATGCTTCTTGACAAATAGATACGGAAAGTCTCCCTCGAGATGGTGAAGCGGAATCAGTTCAAGTGTCTGATCCCTAGTTTGCGCTCGAACGATCAGTTCGTTGTCGGTCTCACGAAGTGCAAAATAAAGCTTCAAGCGCTTAACTCAGATATCCCAATTGTGATAATCAAAAGTGACAACTTACGTGGTAGGCAAAGATTTTCCCGCGTGTAGAGAAGTCCATACCGGGCATGTCCGCAGGAATGACATCGAGAATTCTCTGTTCATAGCTACTGTTAATATATTTCTTGTCTAGGTTGTGGAAAGGAATTACATCACCAAGTATTTTCTTGTAGGTCGTGTGCTCTGTGATATTTCGAGGCAATCGTCCAACCGGTTTGCCTGCGATTAGCAGGCGACCTTCCAGAAGGTTATAGTGCACAGATTGCGAAAGCTGATGTCCATGACGAGCAGTTGACGAAAAGAACCAGCTATTTTTCGATGACGGGAGCTGGCGCCAATCGGAACCTGGCTTATAGCCATCCCACACTTTTCTGATGGCACCGCTGAGGCCTGTGCGACCCTCTTGGCTCTGCAGAATATAACTGCAGATAGTTGGTTCCAGCCTGGATGATAATTGTCGATCGCGAGCAAGAAGTCCGTTAGGGTCGGGAGAAGACTTGCTGGACGTATTATCATATATAATGATTGCGCAGAAGATATATTCCTCAATATCTTTAGCGGAGTGGATCAGGGGCTGAAGGTGAACCGAAGAAACATCATATGTTTGCCTGCAAATTGTGGCGACTTCCACTAAGAGACCTTGGAACTCCCGAATTTTCTGCTCATCCGTAGTTTCTTGTAGAGCTTGTCGGAGCTCAAAAATCCAACGTCCTGTCGCTGCACGTGCTTTACGGAGCAAAGAGTAAGCGCTCTCAATAGAACTTTTCTCAGTGGCAGATACCAAAAACCTCATTGTGAGGGTGATGATGGTCTGCATTGCAATCCGGCTTGCCCAATTTGCCTCAAGGGAAATCAACAGATCTTCGAGTTCTCCTAATAGTACCGTTCCAAATTCGAAGTCATGCAACACGGTATGCCACTCCCGTTCTCCCGAGTCCAGCAATGGCCCGACCTGGATAGCTCGGATCAGCAAGGTGTGCGGACTTGACAGTGTCCTACTCTGCTTACCTGGGAAGAACTCTGAGTCAACAGCATATAGACTTCTTGCCGGTCAAAACTAAGAGATCGGGCGCGAATCTCCCTAAGGATATTAAGCCATTGCAGAAGGGGTCCACTCCGCAGACAGCCAAACGCAAGAAATTCATGAATGTTGAGCTGTGGAGGACAGTCCGATTGAGATGCGATGACTTTGTTCGAAGTATGAAACGTCGACTCAATGGAAAACTGGAGCTGTTTATAAGATCCATGGGGAACCTGAAAGGTGCAATGATGAACAATCGAAGACTTCTTTGAACCGTCCCCGACCCAAGAGTCGGTGAAAGAGTCGTATATGGCCCACTTCAGGCCATTATTCACGCAGATCTCGTTGTCATTCAATGGCCAGCGTCCTTTCAGCCGTCGATAGTGTGACTTTACAAAGGGTTTTGTCGATGATGCAAGCGTGATTCGACAGTCAAGATGTTGAGAGGTACCCAGGCTTTCATAAGCTCTTAGCACCATAGGTGGACATACGCTACTCGGTGTATCTGTCATGCACAGATCATGCAGGAATGCATACGTCGTGTCTCTCCATGCTCTGAAAGCGAGAGGACAGTTGAGTTCGAACACCACAGACTTTGCTTCGAGATCTGACGTTGGTAGTGGCCACTCATGGACATCGATGGACAGTGCCTTCATCTGGTCCTGTAATTGACACTTGACGCAGCTGTTTCTAACGAAGCAGCTTCGATAGTCATGGTAGCACGTATGTACCTTCTCTTCATCCTGTTTTTTAAGCGTTTGATATGCCGTGTTCTTCTGTCCGAGTTCCTCGTGCTTTCTATTTTTTGTCCTCTCAGCCTCTTCCTCAATGGCACGAAGCTTATGCTGAAGATGTAGCGAGGTATTGAAGTAACATATAGAGAATGTAACTTCGCTAATCTTCGTCGAGAATATGCTGAGATCAGGTCTATGGCCACGACGGTGATGCCTGTTCTCCAAATAAGTTTGTATACAGGAAAGCCTGGAAAGCTCTTCTCTTTTTCGCAACAAGAGAGAGTCAAAAAGACAGCTGGGGATTTCAGGGGAATAGCGCTCGAGGAGAGGGAGGTGATGAATCACTATACGGTCAAGTGCGATCCACAGTTCGGCGACTGTAAGAAGCATGAGCGAAGAAGACTCCGGATTACCACGATAAAATGGGGGTGCCGTTTTCATATACTCCTTCATGATTCCAGCAATGGAAGAGCAGGCAGATTCATGGTTGATGTTTACTTCGACCCAGTTGTCGAGGGTATCACAAACGGCATGCTCAAAGTCTGCCAGCATAAGTGCATCTACCTCGAAGACTCTCAAATGCGGTTGAACGTATTCAGCGAATGTCAGAAATCGGGAAGTACCCTCGGGGTCAAACAGGGGGCTGGGCGAGGAAGATGTTTGATTTTGGATGACTTGCTGCAAATATGGGCGACTTGTATGAAGGGATAAAGTGGTATCCTCACGGATATTGAGCACCTTGGGCTGCCACAGAGGCCGCCGTGCCTGTTCCGCCTGAATGCTCCCCCATCGTTTCCCTAACACCAATTGCACGTCCTCCGTAATGCCCTTCACGCTATTCAAGAGAAATTCGGGGACAATAGCACGTAGCTTGTTCAGACGCCATGCTATCTTCTTCTGCATGCAAAATAGCAGTTCGCTCTGCAGATCTGGCAGGTGCAACAAGGTAATTTGCAGTAATCTCGTCATGAAGAAAAGGATAAAGGTCTTGTAATCGGAATGATCCCCAAAGACACGGTGCAACGATGTTTGCAGCACAACTCTGATGAGAAGCCAGAGAGGAGACCTCCTCCAAGGAAGTTCGGTGTCACTCCACAACACATCATCCGCGATCCGTTTCTGAATGCGAGGAATGTCCGATATCTGGCCTAACCCACGAAGGATACCGGTCAACAAGTCGGTAATGTAACGGGGATCGGCCGTATCTCTGGTTTCTTGTATGGTAGAACCAGCCTTTGTTGTCTTTGGCTTAGAATCTAGAGTGTCTTTGTACATTTCCGACAGGAAGTCGGAAAGTGTCTCCAGGAAAGATGAGTCTTCAGCCACAGACAAGGGAATACTAATGGCCGGGCCCGGATACGATGCTATCAGCTTTCCTTTCGTCTTCATCACCTCGCTAGTGCTGGGAGAAACCTCGAATGATTCGAAGGTGACTTCAGTTGTCGACTTTCGCAACATTAGAGCTGCATTCTGGCGGCGGATCATAAACACTCTGACGTCTGAGCAGTCGTGTCAGCAAGCAATAGATGAAGGAGCCCTAAGACTGACCTCCAGCAGACATACTAGAGATTTGGGACCAAATCTCGCTAGGGTCAAGTGCATTATGCTTTACACTGCGACCAAGATTCTCTACCATCTCAACCATACAGATCCACGGACGACGGCGATCGTCGGACAGCTTCCCCAGAAACTCCCGCGCCATCTCGGAAGTGATTCTAGCTAGGGCTTCATCTTGGCCGAGCCCATCGTCAGAGCTCTGAGGCAACTCCGGCGGAAGAAAGATATGTGTGATAAAAAAATGAAGATATTTCCACTTGTCTGGGTCAACTACGGGAGTCGGCATAGCTGAAAATTTGAGTGAAGAAGAATTATCCTTGGGATCAACTATCATCTGTTATAATAGGCAGCTTGCAGACGGGCGCTTCAAAAAAGCACCCCGAGGCTGCTTCCTTGGCCGCAGTAAAGCGGCTATCAGGCTTACAGGCACCAGCGGGTCAGTATGACGTTTGTATGGACAATATGAACAAAGAAATAGATTGCGAATCTCTTCATTGAGCTTTCGAACAACAGCAATTTAAATAGCCATGGCATCGATAAAGGTAACGCATTTCCAAATATCCCGATTTGATGTTCGCTGGCAGATAACCAAGCGGCAATCACGACACTCGGACAGGGGTTTTTGTATTTGGGGCTTCTGTGTGCGATGGATTCTACGGTAGTCGTCAGAAAGTGGTTCGATGGACACTGATAATCGATAGGTGTAGGACAAACTCACGCAAAATGCACGCCTACTCACGCCCACAGATGTCTGCAAGAAATACAAACCACTGACATCGTGCGTAGATAGATAGAGTCTGAGAAGAAATATACTATGTGTGTGGCGTGTTTGAGTCTGGAGATGATCACGATAACGGGGTAGTAATGCTGGAAGGATCTGAAAATTTTCGTTACTGGATGACCACAGGAGAGCGGAAAAGCCTCCTTCTGTGGCTTCGATGCAGATACCTGAATGAAGTGTCCCATGGGAAGCCTGTTGAAAGGGGCACGATAAGAGGGCTCCCTATGTGTGGCGTAAGTATGGAAGTAGATGGTGGATGGATATAGCAACTTACTAGCCATTGAAATATGCAGGATCATTGCCGCCGCACGATTCAGTGTCGAGAATTACTTGCATGGGCTTTTGTGTATGCATATTGCAAGTTCTTTTTCTTCTGGCGTGCAATGAACAAAAGAGTGCTGCATGTAAGTTTTATTTGTCGCGTTCGTCCAGTGTTGTCATGACCATGGTCTGACCCAGTCATGACTTGACCGGGGTCGGGTGACCAATTTGGGTCATTTAGTCATGACCCTAGTCAAGGGTCGATGCGAAATTGCTATAGGGAGCAGCTGGTGACTACGCCATAGCCCTGGCACGGTAATTTTGACGATAAGATAGTCAAATGTATAACGTACAACTGTAAATAAAGTACGAAGAATCACATAGAATTATCCATGTGTGTAATGTCTGCCTCCACTTCAACTTGTGTGACGTTCTCCTCCCCATTTGATGAAAGTATCTCGCAAACAACCAACTCTTTCTCCAAGTTCTCAATTCCTCCTTTCCAGAAGTCATCCATTCCGTTCAGTGGTGCGTTCTGGTCATTCGGATTGGGATAGATGAATAAAGTTTTGAGGGGTATCGAGGTTTTTGACACCATGGTAGCTTGACTGGTAAGTGGTCGAGAAGAGACTGGAATGGTGATTGTAACTGGAGTATTATTTGAAGGTGCCGATGGCGATGGGATTTGAACCATGGGTGAAATTGGGGGTTGATTGTTTGAATCTGAGTTGCCAATATCCCCATCTGCATCGACAGCCTGAGCACCTGCAATAAGATGTTCTGAAAGTTCATCAAAGTCAAGTATACCATTCTCAGAGTCGTCAATATCCAAGTGTTCAGCAGCATCTGTTTCTAAGGCTGGTTCATTAGAGATGGTAAAGTTCCGCTGACCTCGAGGGCGAATAAGACCAGCTTGAATGTGTGCACATTTAATATCCATGCCAACTATAGTAGTTTTGCGAACTTTTTCGGCTCCCAGCTTGCTGCGAACTGCTGTATGAATGAGTCCCAT
>JASFDD010000192.1:0-38039 GCA_036937055.1 Nidula microcarpa | reverse complement strand
TCCTCCAAGATATGATGCATCCATTTAATCTCTTTGCCTGCTTCAACTGCTGCAATGTACTCTGCTTCAGTTGTAGACAAGGCAACAATTGTTTGCAGTCTGCTAGACCATCCTATTGCTCCCTCAGCCACAATGGTAGCATATCCACCAGTGGACTTGCCAGAATTCTTGAGGTCTTTGCCCTTACACACAGATTCTTTCTGGATTCCATGGATTCCGGACTGGAATCCACGGAATCCAGGCTGGAATCCACCCAGAATGGCTGGCAGTGAGACCAGCCAAAAAAGACAAATTTTGACTCAGGGATTCTGCATGGAATCTGTCTGGAATGGCTGAAATGCGGAATGGTTCCTGGAATACACACGGAATGGGAATTGTTCCTGCATTAATTAATTAATTACTGATTTTAATATGTATTGCTAACTGTATTGTTTGATTTTTAACACCATTTTTGGGCATTTTAGCACAATGGTAAGAGCATTTATTTGATTTATGACTTATTTTCGGGTAATTCAGGGATTATTAATTTTAGTATGCATTACCCACTGTATTGTTTCAATTTTAAATGCATTTTCGGACCGATTTTTTCGAAATTTGGGCACCATGGACCGAAATTCCCAGGCAATGTGATTGATCCACGGAATTTGCCAAAACTAATCAACAGTGCCAGTGCATCGACCTCATTGTCTTCCAACCTCTATCACTACATCCTCCTCCTCACTCCTCCTCTATTCTCCTCAATCCCTGAACCTCGAGAAGTGTAAGAAAGGTAAGTAAATCTGTTACTATGTTACACCACCCTCCTCATGATCCTTGCCTGCTGCTGCTGCTGCTTGCTGCTGCCCCCATTCGCCGCTGCCCCTGCTCACCGCTGCCCCCGCTCGCCACTGCCCCCACTTGTCGCTGCCCCTGCTCATCGCTGCCCCTGCTCATCGCTGCCCCCGCTCACCACTGCCCCTGCTCACCGCTGCTGCCCCCACTTGTTGCTGCCCCTGCTTGCTGCTGCCGCCACTTGCCGCTGCCCCTGCTCACCACTGCCCCCACTTGTCGCTGCCCCCGCTCGCTGCTGCCCCCGCTTGTCACTGCCACCACTTGCTGCTGCCCCCGCTTGCCGCTGCCTCTTCCAACCTCTATCACTACATCCTCCTCCTCACTCCTCCTCTATTCTCCTCAATCCCTGAACCTTGAGAAGCGTAAAAAAGGTAAGTTTTGTCTTATCTTTATCAAAGAACACAACGCTAATACTATGTTACGCCACCCTCCTCATGATCCTTGCCTGCTGTCTCCCTCGCTGCCATCCCCACTCGCTACTGCCCACGTTCGCTGCTGTCCCTGCCTACCCCCTGCCCCTGTTCACTGCTGTCCCCACTCACCCCTGCCCCTGTTCGCCGCTGTCCCCACTGTCTCTGCTCACCCCTGCCCATGCTCACCCCTGCCTGTGCTCACCCCTGCCCGCACCCACCCCTGCCCGCTATTGTCCATGTTTGCCATCATCCCCTCCCACCACTGTCCCTGGTCACCACTGTTTCTGCTAACCACTGTCTCCTCTCGCCGCCATCCCTGGTTGCCACCATTCCTGCTCACCACTGTCCCCACTTGCCGCCGTTGGTGCTTGCCGCTGTTGGTGCTCGCTGCCATCCATGCTCGCCGAATTGGAACAGGGTGTGGTGGCTGCAGTGGTTTATCTTCTGTAGTACATACATTATATTTACATAGCATTCATAATATATTTATTCACTAGTTTAAGCTAATTTACAACTGAGATAAGCCTATGGCAGAGGACAGTAGGAACTGTCAGGTGCCCATGCCTCAGTTCTCCCAATTCATGTCAAAATCTGTTGTGTTTGCCATGTTTGGTGCAAATTGATTGCACAAACATGGTCACAACACTCAATTGAGGCTGCCATGTCTCGTTCATCTTGCTTCCTTTTTCCCCTCTTGTCACCACTACCACCCATGATGCAAACCCATCCCTACTCCTATACCACCACAACTTGGAATCTATGGCTTCATGTCAGACACACTCCACCACCCATGCGACTGATGGTCCCCCATCGCCACCTAAATGCACATCAAAGAGCTGCAAGCAGGGCAATTCAAACATCAATGAGCCTGTCAAGAAGCGGAAAATGACCAATGTCAACACAGGGGACGCCACTGAGGACACCAACCACAGCGACAACAATAGCAACACTGCAATGCCAAAGACAACAAAAGCCCAAAAAGCGACTGGGAAGGGTGCGACAAAGGAAAAGGGAGGGAAGGCTGGGACAAAAATAAGGTGTGTGGCTTATATTTTGCTAGCCTACCAGATGCCTGAACTCCCCCAACTGTCTCCCTACAGGAAAACTGATGCAGATCGTACCCAGGAGGATGCTATTGCAAATGAGAAAGGCACCCCACTCATCCTGACTCCATAAGCTCTCCCCCTTCATTCCATTTATTTACGAGCATCGCTGACACCCCCACTCTCTTCTACAGTGTCGAGCAGGCCCTTGAGGATGATGCCACCTCTGTAGCACCTCCTGCACGCCCTCCCCGCTCCATCAATGCCTCTTACCTTCCTCCTCCACCCACTGTGTCAAACAGTCAACCACATGTGGAGCAGGAGCCCAAGGTTATTGCTGCAAGGGCCAGTGCCAGAGGCAACAACAGCAGCACCAGTGACGAGAGCAGTGATGAGAGTTGCAGTGAGGAAGATGGTAAGCATAGTGCCTACCCATCGAGCTTTGCTGATGTCACTGTTGCCTGCCCAGTGACCACTGCCCACCCATCTGGCATTGCCGATGTCACTGCTGCCCACCCAGTGACCACTGCCCACCCATCCAGCATCACTGTCCACCCATCTAGCATTGCCAGCCTCACCACTACCCACCCAGTGACCACCACTTGCCCATCCAGCATCACCAACATCACTGCTGCCAGCCCAGTGACCACTGCCCACCCATCTGGCATCACTGACATCACTGCCACCCACCCATCTAATCATGGTGATCAGGACTCTACTGTTGCCCATGATGATGGTATATATTTTATTTTACAATCTTATTCATGTATTTATATATTATGTCTTAATAAATATAGATTTTAAAATGTATAGTCTCCTAAATTCTCCAATGCCAGCCCATGGATCTTCCTGCTCAACAGGTGGAGTCCTTTGAGGACGTGCATTGGGTAATGCAGCCAACATTGGGGATATAGCCTTGATGGATAGAGACTTGGACTGTGCAGACCATTTTATTCTTGAGGGACAAGTCAACATCTTTGTTACTGAGGGTCTTCCTACCTCAGTAGATGTGAACTCAGAGGCTATTATCAGTGTTACATCTCCCTGTGTTGATAAATTTGCTCCACTCCTCCAGCACCTTGCATGTCGTTACTCTCCTTTAAGAAGTAGGTATTTCACTTATTCAAAATTATCAGTGTATAACATCCTCTTGACAGAGAATAATCAACAAGTATATGTTCTGCACAACCACCAATGGAGCCTTAAAGGTCGCTATACTGATGCTGTTGATGAGAATGAAGACTGTAAATGGTCAAAGTCTGAAGCAGGGTTTTTCACTAATATCCTTATTGTATGTTTTCTTTATTTTAATTTGCTTATATTATTCACACTAGATTAGGAAAATGACCCTCAAATTGTAGCATCAGCCATACCACAGTCTTTTCATCAATCTGGTTCTCGACCTGCTTCTCAAACTCGTACTGCCTCTCAATCATCTTCCTCATCTTCTGCACCTGCACCACTTTCAACTGTTTTTGCTGGTGGCCCATCCCCATATACTGAAGAACAGAAAGAAACTATTCTCCTGTTTGTGGGAATTGATCTTACTCTACCCTACCTTGGCCCTCATGGTGTTTACACTGCCTACAAGAAGGTCAAGGTAATGATCCCTGCTCTGGAGAACATTATCACAGACATTCGCAACAATGCAGACTGGAGGTATCAGTTTGAAGAATTAGACACCCAATACTGGCATCCACAAGTTCAAGATTTTGTCAATATCTTCATTGCTAAGACTCAGTATTACACTGTCTGGAGGCCTAAACTTCTAAAAGCAGAAACATATCCAGATATGAGAGATTGGCTAAATGACTCAATTTCTTGCTTGTCAAACAAGGATCTTTGGGGAAAGGATCAGGTTGCCTACTCCTTTGCAGATTTAGATGCTTGGTTTGATTGGACAGATGCATTACTTGCTGAATCAAAACAAAAGAAAAAGGCTATTGCATTGAAGGAGAGCAGTAAAAAGAAGAGCAGTGAGAATCTGTCTAGGGAAGAGAAGGCAGATGAGAAGAAGAAATCAGTGGACAAGAAGAAGAGGAAAGATAAGGGGAAGGGAAAGGAGAAGGCAAAGCAATTACTGGATGAGTAAGCTATTTTCTTCCTCTTCTAAAGTTTTGATTTCTGCAACATCCTATATTTCATGTACAATAGCTGGCTTTTTAGTCTTGTTACTGCTCTGGCTTTTTTTCAGAATTTTTGGTTCATCATCTGGGTGTTTATCTGGTGCAATTTGGTAGCCTTAGCATCTGCAGCTTCAACCGAAAGTCCTTTCCCAGATATTGCTTTTGATACCTTCAGTAAAATTATTCAATCAAACTTTGGCTCTCAGATTTCCCTTGCCAGTGTCTTGGTTCTTTTATTTACTCTAACAGAAAATTCAGACTTGTTAAACCTGCACTTCTGCCAACAAAATCCTGAACATAGTGGTGAAAACAGAACTCAGGTTTCTGGATGGATGATTGCCTTGATAAATGCACTGTCATTACAACTTGGGAAAGATAGAAAAAATTTATTCTTTTCTGATGAACTTAAAGATGAAACAACCAAAAAGGAGAAAACAAAGATGCTGGCTAGTAAACTAGATAGGATGGCCAATGATTTGAAGTTATCACCTTATAATGAAGAAGGTGAATATATGGGCCAATTACAACCTGTGTCTCTTGATGTAATTCAACCTGTCCACTTGATTTGCCCAACTGCTTTTGTGTGCGGAACTGCAACATGCAAGCCACAATCTTTGGTACAAACAACATGAAGCTGTGATATACCAATGGTTACATTAATCAAAGGGGACAAGATTTATAAAAAGGTTCCTGTACTAACAGGAAAATGCTCAACCTGCAATACATCTTACTCAGCAGACTGTGAAAGATTTATTCATCCTTCACCAGTGAAAAATCAATGGAAGCAAGTTTACCTCAACTCTGCAAAATATCTCAAAGTTGGCCAGACATTATGGGTTGATCGGCAATTTTCAAGTTCAGCAATCAATGCTATGTATAGCTTTCATGCCTCAGCATCTGCATATGCAGATTACTGGAATATCACATTTGCAACAAAGCATACTAGTCTTACTTGTGAGCACATTTGGCAAGCCTTTGTCCAGGAATCCTTGTGTACAATTGCAGCAGAATCTGAAATTAATATTGAGCTAAATGACACACTTAATATTACTGAAGTTACCACTGAGGCCTTTGCCCTTTTGGGTGAAAATGGGATTATTAGGGCTGCAGACCAGCATTCCTGTTCTGAATGCACTCAGGAGTACAAGAAATCCAATGCTGCTGTTTTCAATGATCCAACTGCTGTTGTTGGTGTTGATGAAATTTATACTGCACCATCAAGGGTAGAAAATGAAGAAAATAGCTCACACCATGTTTCAAATGATCCAATGGACATTGAAAAGTCTTTTGTAAAAATGGTTGTTTTAGATGGGATTGTTATGGGACCAACAGTATGGTTATAATTTATCTTCTAACACTTCAATTATACTAAAATGATAGATTTGTTTACAGCATTGTGCATATGATGGTTGTACAAATGATTTGTCCAATTCCCGAGGAGGATCTTTGTGTGATATGCACAACTTGAAGCTTGGTTCCTTCTGTCTTGTTCGTGATTGTAATGAGAGAAGAGTGGAGAAAACTTCAGCATGTGTGGCACATCAGCAAGAATGGAAAAGATTTACAAAGTACCACAGGTGTCAAACACAATCTGGAGTCTGCAGAATGCTACAAAGGCCTGGTGAACATCTTCCTTGGCACCCTAAACAGTGGGCACCAAATACTAAGGCTCATGATGATGAAGATGATGATTCACCACCATCTCCAAATTATTTCAGTCCTGCTCACTTCTATTGTGTAGAAACCATCTGTGCCCCTTGTGGAGTTGTTATTGCTTGGACTAAATTTGCAAAATCTGAGTCACCAACAAATATTCTAAATTTTTTGGCAGTTGTTTATCCAACTGAAGATTCTCAACCTGACTATATATGTATTGATAAAGGTTGTCAACTACTCTGCACTGCAGTTACCAATGGAAGCTGGAATATTTGGAAAAGAACTTCACAAATTATTGTGGATACTTATCATTACATCAATCATAAGAAAACAGATTTTCTCTGTAGAAAGTACTGTAATCCTTCACCTGGAGATGGCTCTGCTCCAAATCTTGTCCTTATTGAAGTTGACAAACATGGTAAACTGTCTGCCAGACGAGCATTTAATACACAGGTACTCAATCTCTCTTTATATATATTATTGTAATTATAAACACTAATAAGGTCTTGAAAGGTTTGTGAACAACTCAATGCATGGCTTGCAGGGTTTGAATCAATTCTGAAATGCATGACACCTGGAAATTTTGACTGGTTTTTACATGTTATGCTATTTTATCATACAAAGTATGTGATTATTAAGCAAGAGAGAAAAAAACAAGAACAAAATGATGACATAAAGAGAGAAGAATATCTAGGATTGGGTGATGAGTCTAGATTTGATGAGCCTAGCTCTGATGACTTTGACTCTGATGATTCTGTTACAGATGACAGTAGCCTCTAGTAGTAGCTCAGATACCTCTGGTAGTTCAAGACAGTATTTGTAAACAGTATATATTAGTGTGATTTATGATTTAACTATCAAGATATTGGATTCTGATTTAATATGAATTTTCTTGTATTTTTATTGAGTTTTATGGGTATTTTCTCTTTTAAGGCATCCCTGAATGCCTTAAAATTTATTTCTGATTTATTCATATTTTATCCATATTTTAACATTTATCCTCATTTGGATGGACCATGAAAACCTATAAACCTTGAAAACCCTTTTATTCCTTTTTATTCCTTATTTCTTATTTATTCCTTTTTATTCATATTTTAACATTTATCCTCACTTGGATGGACCCTGAAAACCTATAGACTCTGAAAACCCTTTTATTTCTTTTTATTCCTTATTTCTGATTTTTTCTGAATTTATTCATATTTTATTAGTATTTTTAGCATTTATCCTCATTTGGATGGACCCTGAAAACCTATAGACCCTGAAAACCCTTTTATTTCTTTTTATTCCTTATTTCTGATTTATTCTGAATTTATTCATATTTTATTAGTATTTTTAGCATTTATCCTCATTTGGATGGACCCTGAAAACCTATAGACCCTGAAAACCCTTTTATTCCTTTTTATTCACCCCATCCCCTCACCCCCCCCCCCCATTCCCCCCCCATTCCCATCCCCATTCCCATTCCCTCCCCATTCCCTCTCATTCCCTCATTCCCTCCCCATTCCCTAGGGAATCTGTGGGGGAGGGCAAAGTACAGGGCTTGTTGCCTAATGGGTGGTGTTCCCAAGTTGGTGGCTATGGGTGTTGGTGTGGTTGGGGAAACTGGAGGCAGTGGTAGTGTTGAGAAAACTCCTGGAGCAGTGGTGGATGATGGTGTTGGTGGTTCTTGGTTGTCAGCAGCAATACTCTGGCCTCAGGTGAGGAGCAGAGTGGGTGTGGAAGGTAGGCAACTCAGGTTGTCTAGATGAGTTGACAGGTGTCAAACACTGTCTTCTTTTAGGTGCAGTGAGAGTTATCAATGTCAAAAAAAAAGTGGAAGGGCATTGTGTTTGATGCCCAACACTCAGCTTAGTACCAATAGACAGGATAAGGTTATAGCTTTGTTGCTTGTGGTAAGTATGAAGGAACAACAAAGGTTGAATCAAAAACTTCTGTCTATCATGGTCATGTGATCTAAGGGGATGTCATGTTATGAGATGCATTAGAGACATCTCATGCATGTGGTATGTCAGTGCTGTGGATGCCAGGCTTACAATGATGCTTGGGATATAGAAGAATCTGATAGTGAGTAGATAGTAGTAACACAATTATGCCAAATAAAAACAATTATTTTGTTCTTTTTACATCACTCATGCATTCCCATACATTTTAAATAATATATTATGCAAAAAAAATTGAAGGAAAATGATGCAGAACTAAGAGAGAAACAGCTGAATTTGTCTGTCTCAAGATTTGAACAATAAAAGGCTTTCATGTGTCACATGATCCAGGATAAAGCTGTAGCAGAGATTGTTCATCCCCAGTGAAAGAGGCTCATTTTCAGCTCCATGCAAAACTTTAGCCATGGAAAGCCGAGCTGCAACACCATGGTGGAGTAATGGAGCGTGAATCTCTATCCTAAGACACTTTCACCAACAATGGTTAATACTCTTGTAAAACCAACTACATTGTTTGGCAACTGCAGTGAAGCAGCCATAATGTCTTTATCTTGTAAGCACAGCTGTACTTATACTCTTTTGTTGATTCTTATGGATTCTACAGCAATGTATGTACTTGACAGTCAAATCAAAGAGTGTATAGTGCACGCAGAAGAATTGACTACATGTATGGAGCAAGCAAAGTATGAACAGGAACAAAAAATGAGCAAGTTTTATCAAGACATGGTGAAGCTTGAGAGGGAGATGGATCGAAGTAAGAGGGAAATTAATCAGCAATTTTGTGAGCTTTGAGGTCTTTTTGTTGGGGTTTGTCATCTTTCATCTTTCTCATTCTGATTATTTGTCTTACATATATTTTGCCTCAGGATCCTGTTGCTATTGATGCTGTCTGTACTTGGCACTTACATGACATCTCAGGGGGGTATATATCAGAAACAAAAACAAAAGTTGGGCCCCCATCTAATCACAACACACCATGACAACAAGTCAGCCTGAACATCACTGCTGATTACAGCATTTTGGGTGCCATGTCATGTCTGGGATGTGGGGACTGATTTCAATGACTTGCAACTCCTGCAAGGGGTGCTGGAGCACAAAGTGCACCTGGCACAGTGGCAAGTGGTGAGCAGGTAGGGGCAGAGGGAACATGGAGTCCAAGAAGGCTTGACTTTCTCCATCTGCTTTCAGTCTGAAGGATTACTTTGGAGGGGTGTATCATATTTCATATTGCTATTTCCCACTTACATATCATGTACAGTACCAGACAGCCAAAATCTGACACTTGCATATCTCATGATCCTTAGTTTTTTTGGACAAAATTCTTTCAGATTTGTACTCAGAAAGCCAAAACACGTTAAAAAAAGTATCTCCGAGGTTTTTCCCACAATGTTTTAAAGTGGCCAAATTTTTGGCATATTCACTGAGCCCTGAGAGGTCCCAAGAGGTGACCAGACCCTTGAGATCCTGAGTGAATTTTTCAAATCAATACAGTCATCCGCCAGCCAGTGCTGGGGTTTTTTATTCAATGGAGTCCTAAATATATTTTTGCAAATATTTCTGCAATTAAGTTTTACATACATTTACAGTACCTTCTCAATTATCTGCACAAAAATTACAGAGTCATCAGGTTGCACGAGTGAGGAGAAAACTGGTGGTGTTTAGGTGTGTCTCAACTCTAATCCATTTTTAGCCAAAACTGCCCAGTGCTGGATGTCCCTGAACCAGCCACAGCAACTGGTCCAACTTGGCAAATTAACATTATCAGCCTCATCGTTCCAGTTTGACTTGTTGTTATTGTTGTCACTGGTGCATTCAAGGATATCTACCAACTTAGGACATGGTATAGGCCCTGTTAAAGTCTCCTATTTTGGTTTTGGCAGGATTCAATGCTTCTCTGCCTTGATTCTTTGTTTCACAACTTCCCACAGTTTCTCCTTCTCATTCACCTCCTGTCAACATGCAAAATCTTTGATTTTGCTCTTCCAGGCAGCGGAAAAATGGCATAGAGTGCAGGATCCAGTTTAAGCATGGCACCATTGAATCAGCTTGCATACAGGATATGTGGCATCAGAATAAGAGAGCTGTCTGTATTTGATCAAATCTAACCTAGCCACAATAATAGATTCACAAAGATAGACTCTATATACATGTATAGGAGTACCATATCCATCTAACAAGTGTGCAAAAATAGCTTCTTCATGGACAAATTTCACAACAGCTCTCATACTTTTCAAGCACTGCTCAAAATATTAGAATTTAGGTAATTTTCACACATTGTGTAATTTTTTACAAGTTTAATAACAATTTTTGTATCCTATAAACTACATAGACCTATAGCTGACATGCAAGGGATGAATTGAAAAAAAGAATGAGCCAAAACAGTGCAGAATTGGGACTGTGAGTGCGATCATGAGGCACTGGCCGGTGGATGACTGTAATTAAGTACAGTTTCAATTGACATCATTGCATGTTCTGTGACAACACGATGCTTGGATTGCTTCCAGACTGCCCATGCTGCTGCCTTTCCTGTCAAACCTTTCTGATAGGCACTCATAAACTGCCATGATCGATTGATAAAGTGTCATATTACCTCTGGCAGACATGCATCAAGATATTTTCTTGCTGCATCTTTTGCTTCTGCAAAGGTCTTCTTTGGAAATTCTTGGTAGCAAAATTTTGCCCATCCCCAGTACTAGATCAAGGCATATCAGTAGTCAATCAGTAATGATACTTGAGAGTCCAAAAATAGGGTACATACCATTTCAATTGGATTCAATTCACAGTGAAATTTCGGGAGGAAGATGCACTCATGACCAGCATCATGAATGAGCTTTTTGAGCATGGATTCTTGATTTAGAAAATCTTCTTGATGACTCAACAGACAAGCCATGCAGCAATCTTTGTTCTCAATTGCACAAACAGGTTGAAATTTTGCTTTTAGCTTCTGGACATCAAAGCCATGCTCCTTGAGGACACATTCAAGTCCTTTCAGACATCCATCAGGGAGTGTCATCTTTTGCTCCTGTCCACAGAATTGAGGATCTGGGTTGGATTGTGGAATTACAGTATCATGCTGTTTGCGCTGTTGTCTGCCATCTCCTCTGTTCATGCTGAAGGCTTTGAGGGCATCAGGCCCTAAAGATCCATGAGTGGAAGACTGATCATAGATAAATAGACCAACACAGCCTGGGAATTGTTTCTCGAAGACATCAATTGCATGAGCAGTTTGCACAAGTAACTGGTCTGCATCCCACCATGCATTGCCATTGGATCCTGGATAGATAATGTTGTGAATCGAGTTTGCGCAGTGGTGAAAAGATGAAACTGATTAATTAGTAGTGCCTCCTACAGAGGTTCTTTTATACTACAGTATAAGTATTCTACAGTGTTCTAGTTAACTACAGAATTTATCTATTGAGTCAATGCTTGCTAAGTCTTTACTAACAGTATTACTAAACTATTACTAAGCCCGAACTATGTTACGGCAATGGAGCCAAGTGATAGGCTCAAGGTCAAGTTCGGTGGTTCGGTATTTCTGGGTTCAGTGTATGACACACTTCCTAGAGTATAGGACAGTTGTCGAGTTGCTAAGTCACTGTCTAAGTGAAGCTTAGGTTTGATGAGCTTCTAGACAGAGTCTAAGAGGTTTGAGTTTGTTGAGGTTCAAGGGATCGGAGTGAGGATGTCACAAGGCTGTATATTTGCCTAGGTCAAGCTGAGGGGCAGGACCAAAGTACAAAGGTCTACTTATAGTAAAATATGATGGTCTGTGCACATTGTACTAAGTATAACTATTGTTCTTGTTGGTTAGTCTAAATATAACTGTTCATGTGATAATCGTCTATTTAAAGAAAGAAAAGTCGCATAGCAGGTACGAGTCACAAAGTAAAGAGTTGTAACAAACTATCTTGTTCTGGCAACTTCCTGTATGTACCGGATTGACTTCCAACAGATAATCTTCCGAGCTTCATCCAGAATTTCACCATTAGGACCAAGATAGACAAGTCAGCCTGTCTCCGGATTAATGTATTCTGAGATATGTGTCAGGCAACCTCATCCCTTTTTCTGAAGGATGGTTTGACCTTCTTTGAGTCTAAGCAGTAGAGAAAGAGTCAGAAATGTGAAGCTAGAGACAGAATGTGAAATACCAGGCTGAAGATTTGAACTCATTAGCAGCAAAGCAAGACTTGTCTTGAAAATTAGGTATGATCTCTTTCTCTCCATCTTTCAGAGTTGGAGGAATTTGTATAAATTTCCCATTCTCATCTTCTTTCCATGTTGCCATTCGAGCTTCAAATTTTTCCATTGCAGGGAGAAAGATGTTATTTCGGTACTCCACAACATCTGGACATTTGTGGCCATCCATGTAAACACCTTTTCGGATTTTTGTTAGCCGCCATCCCAGTCTGATCAGCCATCGACGAGCAGTGCGATCTCCGAGGAGTTTTTTTGGAATGATGTTGAGCGATGGGAAAATTGATGAGTTGAGTGCTTTTCGAAATGCAATTGGTGTCACTTGACCAGCTTCTTGTGCTGAAAGCCATTCTCTTGCTGCAAGCTGGAGCCTCTCATCAGAGAGAAGGGAGCAAGATTTTCGGGAACCACCACGCTCCTCCTCTGGCAAGTGCTCGAATATCTGGTAATGTCGAGCAAGGTGCCGAACCTGCCGTGCAAAATAAACCCCAGGGCCTTCATGCCATTGTCGTGCAATATCAAGACTGGCATCGGTGCTCAAGAATCTTTTGAGCCGGAGAGTTGCGAAATTGCGAAGAATCATGAGTTTATTGACTTGTGATAGTGATAGAGACCCTGCGCCTTTATTCAAGTCAGCCTTGATCTGCTCCCTCAATATGTCCCATGGGCGTATCTCATTTCCACCTTGCACAGTTTCCTCAACAATCTCCTCCAAGTACTCCTCAGCTGATGGTTCTGGGGGAATCACAGGCTCCACTGTCTCTTCACGAATGACTGGTGGTATTTCGACAGCAACACTTTCTTGCCGTATATGGACATTGGTGTCAACCACTGAGTGTGGTGCACTCGCATGGGGAGATGGCGATATATCTACATCCATAGGCTCAGACTTGGGAGTCGAGAGTCTACTCGATCCTGCAGTCGATACAGGACTTGAGCTAATGGAGATCCCAAATGAGGTGAGCCGCATCTGATTTTTGGTTGATTTCTTGTAGCGCCGTATCGTTCGATTGGACTTGGCCATAACGTCTGGTCCTTTCGCATATATTTTTGGACGAGTATCTAGAGAACCAAAAAATGTAATTATCATTTCATTTCAAATCAATAAATTAATACTCACACTTTCTTCTCGTTCTACGAAGCGAGGGAGGCACCCAGTCCTCATCCTTTGGATCATCGCCATTCACTTTTGCCCAGTTATAGAGTCGTTCCTGAAATGTGGCATTGTCCAACTCCCAGTGTGAGTCCTCTTCTGAATTTGGCTCGAGATCATCGTTTGTCTGACTCTGACTATGAGTCCTCGAGATCATCAAAAGCAAGTTCCTCGGCCTCTTGACCGCACTCAACACCAAAACTTGCACGAAAGAAAAAAAGCTGGTCATCGACATTCAAGGCCTTTGGCAGCACAGGGGGTGCATCTGAGCCCGACTGCAAATTCTGACCATCTGCACGATGATCAAGACCTCGATCCGAGTCTAATAGGGTCTCCGGAATGTCGGTAGGGCTTTCTTGACGTCTATGCACATTGTTTCGGTTCTGATTTCGCAATCCTGATAAATTTCGTGCTCGTTTGGACGGTCTTCTGTGAGTCATGGTAGGGAGATCAGTGGGGTTTGGGAATTTTTTTGCGAGGGAACGGCTCGTTATAATCTCAATTCTTTTTCAGATTCATATTCAGTATATCAAAAGCTATCGATTGCACATATCTCCGTGATTTTAGCGAATTTTTTCAGCGGTGGCCAAATTTTTGAGGGTGGTTGACTAAAAAGGCAATTTAAGGGAAATCGGCTCATTTATTTAAGTGTAGTTAACATCTACAACACATTATCTATCGATTCTGACATTTTCCGAGTTCTAAATAAGTCGTCGGAAAAGCGTGTCAGACTTTGGCTGTCCGGTACTGTATACTGTCTGCTGCTATTGGTTATCTATTCTTTGCTGCATGCCCAGAGGGACGCATCATGCTTGTCACTAGCCTCATTCACGCCCGCCTGGCTGGCACCTTGGAAATGGAATAGAGAAAGTAATAAATAAATATCACAGCTCCCAGTAAACACCACTACCACCAGAACTACGTCGGATATATACACGCGTCGCGGCAACTGACGCAAGTCAACCTGGGCCTCACCGGCGTTTTGAGCTCCTCCCCTCATCCAGGCCAGGCGAATTCCGCCGTTTACTGTTCGTTTATCCCCCGTGTCAGTACCTTCCATGCATATACCTGAAATGAACCCAACACATACCGGCTGGAACTCCTATCCTCCGGCTCCCCACTCGGTGTCCGTCTCCCCACTGCATCTTTCACCCCTCCCCCCCCACCTCCTCCATAGTCCAAGCCGTCCACCGCGGGCGCATTCCCATCGCGGTCCTTATACTTGTTCTGGTTCCTCGGGCCCGTCGGTACACCTGGGGGCAGGGGGGACGCAGGGCGCACAGGCACTGGCGGGGCTATACCGCGCACGCAAAGGGAAAAAGGAATGAAATATTAGATTACTCATGCTGACTAGTATAAAAGAATAGAGCGCGAGGGGTACACGCACCGTCTCCGCCGTAAAGTCCGCCCCGCCCGCGTCCCCGCCCTATGAACCCGCGCCCGCGTCCTGCTTGTGGCATGGGCCGCCCGCGGAAGGGGACGGGAGTGCCTCGCCCGCCGCTGGGCCCTGTTGGGGCGGTGGGGACGGGGGCGACGCTTTGCGGGGCTTCCATGGGGTACATTTGCTGTGCGGCAGGGTTTTGTTCCTACGCGGAGGTCATCAGCCTCGAAGGGAACGGAAGATTAATCTAGCGAAGACGCACCTGGATCCCAAAATCGCCCCCCATGCCCATGCCCATCATCCCCCCGCCTTGCGCCCCAGGATTGAACCCATCTTGCATCATCCCGCCCACGCCCGGGCCGACCTGCTCGGGGGTAATGCTCCCTTGTACGACGCCGCCCTGGCCTTGGCCCCCATCCTGCATGGGCATCATCGGCCCGCCCATACCCATGCCCATCCCGCCCATGTCCATCATCATCCCCATGTTCCCCATGTTCCCCATGTCCATCATCACACCGGGCCCCATCATCGCGGGGTTGGGCGTAGCCCCGTTCATCATGGCCATGGTACCCGTCATGACCATTTGTCGCGCTTCTGGGGGGAGGTTGTTCAGCTGGTCTTCGGGCATGCCTGCGAAGTTCTGCAAAGAACTAATTAGTTAGCGAGTCTTGTGGGAAGGAAGGAAAGAACCCACGATGACGTTCGTCTTGAGCACATTCGCCAGCTCGCCCATGTCCCGGCGGCGATAACAATATGTCTCCCACGAAATCTCGTCAAACCCATAGTTGAACCAATCGCTAATATCCGACCCAGGGCGGCGCCATGGCTTGTCTGCCATCGCCGCCATATCAAGCTCCAGAATCGAGCGGCCATCGAGCACGCCCACCGTCGTGGGGTCTATTGCCGGATGCGAGGACGGCGCGGTCACGGGCGGGAGCGTAGACGTGTCGATACCGTCGTCGGGCTGCTGCGGGTTTTCGGACTGTTGTTGGGCGGGCTGCGCCTGGGAGGGCGTGCTGCTCGGCAGGGGGTGGGCGGTCATCGAGGGTGGAGCGGCATGGGTAGGTGTTTGAGGAGCGTGTGGTGCTCCTTGGGAGGTTGGGGGCACACCGCGTTGAATGGGCGTGTATTCGGTGGTTAGTGAGGGTTGAGGTGCTGTGCCGTCTACAGTTAGCCAGATTATAGGCTAAAGAAACAGGAATGGCACCTTTGGGTTGTGAAGGCGTGGAGATGCTGGCTGTGCGGTTTACGGGTGGTCGTCCGGCTTGTTGTCTGCACCTACGCGTCAACTGGCTGACAAAAAAGAGTTACATACGTGCTTACCGGAAGTCAAGTGACCGCGCTTGAGGCTCCATGATGAATTCAATGTCCTAAAACCCAGAGTTACTAGGCACTCTTCTTCAGAACGGGCGGACGACTTACATCCTCGTCGCTCTCCTCGCCCATATCGACAGACTCTTCCTCTTCCTCCTCTGCCTGAGGAGGCTGTGGGGCTGACATCTCAGACTCTTCCGCCTCATTCTCCAGATGCGCAACGAGGCCATTCGCCGACTGGACCTTGTCGAGCGAGATCCTAACATGGGGAGTACGTTCAAAGTTCCTCCGGCAATGCAGCACAACAGAAACTCACGGTTGAGGCACAGCTGTTTCGCGCACAAAAGACAAGAAAGGTTAAAACAGTGTTATTGAAGTGAGATAGCAAAAAACAAAATGGCAGAGACACAAGATGAACAAGAAACCCGCGTCACACATATCTCCAGTTGAACGACGTCTTACCGGATATTGGTTTTGGTGCTGGCTCGGCTGAGCCGCCGTACAGGAACTCGTCATCGTCGTCCCTATATTCCAAAGTCAGCCAATGCACAAGCGCATATGAAATGCACCGACATCTTTTGAGTTAGAGCCGTGAGGTATGGAGGAAGAGTTCGAGGAGGCAATGGGTGACGCTCGGCGTCGCCGTTACGCGAGCAAATCGCCTTTGCGTGTGTTTGGCAAGAGCCTCCATGGCTGGCATCCGGTCACGCCGTTGCCGCTTGCACTTTTCTGTGCACTCGCTAACCTCCAAAATGCTGAGCACCTGCCCCGGACGGTGGACGTCGTGGGTTGCGCCGCGGATACCCTCCTTCTCGCGCGGCTATGCCATCTCCGTGCAGCCGTCCAAGATCCTCTCCGGCAAGCGCATGCCGCGCGTCTTCAAGGATAAAAAGGCGTTCCAGTACAACTGGTACATGCGCCTCCTCGCCGCGAACACCACCGCCCCCGTCCTCATCCTCCACCACGACAGCTTCTCCGCCGAGCGCCTCCAGAAGCTCCGCGTCGACATCCTCACCGCGTCCAAGAGCAAAAAACCCTCCCTCTCCGGGCCCGCTGCAGTCTCTGCCTCCCCACAACCCGAACCCGTGCTCACTGTAGTGCGCACGAGCATATTCGGCGCCGCGCTGCGCGACGTGCCCGGCATCAACCTTGAGGAAGTAGAGAAAATGATCAATGGGCAGAACGGGGCCTTCGCTGTGCTGTCACTACCGTCCCTTGACCCCCCGCAACTCAGCGCGATCCTGCGCGCCATGGACCGCAGTGTCCCCCCAAAGCAGCCCAAGACGCAGGAGGAGATCAAGGCCGAGCTCGCGGCGAAGAATGCAGACCCTGCGCAGCCTGGCAGACGGATAAAGCGCCAGCGCGCCGTGCGTCAGCCTGAGCTCAAGCTGATGGGCGCGTTGTTGGAGGGGAAGGTGTTCCTCGCTGGGGGCGTGAAGGACGTGTCCAAATTACCGACATTGGATACCCTGCGGGCGCAGATTGTTGGACTACTCAGCGCACCGGCGACACAGCTCGCGATGGTGCTGAGCGAGGCGAGCGGAGGGAAGCTAGCGAGGACGTTGGAGGGACTGAAGAAGGGGCTAGAGGAAGCGGAGAATGGCGGACCTACAGCAACACCATAATACTACATAATCTTATATTTCCTCCTTCTGACGCTACGATAGAGTGAAGAAGAATGCTGGTATACAAGCACCTCGCAGTAAGTAATCTTCAAGAGGGTGGAACGAGAATATTAGGATTTTTCGCGACCTCGGCCTCCCGTGCTGGACACCCTCCCTCCCCACCCCACGTCACGGGTCAGCCCGCCACCACCTTGGTAATCGTCAAACTTCTTCTCGACCACATCCTGTAGGCAGAACTCCCATGTCCGGTCCTCTCCTCCTTCACCGGTCGTCCCTGCCCCGCGCGCCCGCTCACCTTTTGTCATGCGATGCTCGTAGCCCTTCCATATACTCCGATGGAACGCAAATGATCGTAATAGCATGTACCGTGGATTTTGCGGCGTGCTGCCTGTAGGTAGAGGCGGGTTTTTCGCTAATCTCGGTAGATCCCTGAGAGGAATGTTCAGTTTCGCGTTATTCTTTGAAAGAGGAAGGATACTCACCATAAGGTATATGGCACAACATTCCTCAGCGTGATCTGTACGGTCCCGCGCGTCTTGATAGTTTCATCCGGGGTAATGAATTGCAGGCCGGATTCGTCTGCCATAGTATTCGCCACATCCTCATCCGACTCCTCATCGCCATCGTCGTCCTCTGATTTTTTCTTCTTCCTTGACGTCGTAAACGACGGCACCGGACCCTGTCTCAGCATCTTCCCCGCCGAGCGCAAGAAACCCAACAGCACCACCTGGTTCGCGAGGATATTCCTATCCTGATCCGTAATTCCTTTTCCTAAGACCTATATGAACACCCTAAACGCTATAAATAACATAGATACTCACCAGCATGCGGGAAATTCCACACAACCCGATCCCACTTCTTCCCCTTCAGCAGCGCGTTCCTCTCCAACCGTGTCCCGTCAACACCAAAAATAACATCTACACCCTTTTCCCTCAATCTCGCAACAATACTTTGCGCATCCGGGTACTTCTCATAGCACTCCTCCTCCGAGTCGTACGCAGTCGCTGTTACGTTCGTGGGAGACAGGGCCTGTAGATCCAAAGGCGCATCCTCTACCAAGGAACGCGCGAAGGAGAAGTTGCCCTCCCCGATGAGCAGGATTTTGTCTGTAGGTTTGAACGGAATTGTAGGTTTTATAGGAGGGCCTTGAGTTTCCTTGGCTTTTCCTTTGTCCTTCACCTGTACAGCAGACGCTATGGATGCAGCGGCCGTTGGGTTGCGTTTCATCTTCGGGCCATTCTTCTTCGCCTTCTGCTCTGCCACGAGCGCGGCCTGTGCAGCCTTTTCCTTGACTTTCTGCCTAGACTGGTGGGACTGCAGTGCCGATTTTAGAGTTTTAGATTTACCCATTTTCGAGTAACAAGTGCGTGCAAAGTTCGTGGTGGAGGACTCCTCGAAGCAGGTTAGTATTTCTGAAAACGGTTATTCCTCAATGTTTGGATCTAATGCCAATAGACGCAAATCTTCGATCGTAATAATATCACGTGGGTATTTGTATGTGCCACGCGATCGCCGTCGGCGATATGCAAGCGAGGCTGGTGCCACGTTCGCGTTGCATCCACCGTCAGCATTGTACCACCATAACCCAAGTTATCCATCCACTCCTTCAACCCCCAGTTAATCTCTGAAAATGGTAAACGCTCCTTTATCCCCACCTATGATATTTCGGTACTAATATGCTCGTTCCGCACACTAGCCCACCGAATTCGAAATGCGCCAACGGAACGCCAAGTTCGCGAAGGACTCGCGTGAGGGCAAGAAGCCCACGCACCTCTCGCGACAGGAGAAGCTCGCAAAGCGCAGCCCGCTCAACCTGTGGGCACTAGGCATCGTCGTGTTCGTCGTGGTTGGCGGAGGTACGTCGTGCGTTCTGCTACTATGATATCGCGACTGACGTGATTGTGGCGTCTGCTACTTAGTGGTGTTCGAGCTTATTCGGATTATATTCCTATGATTCCAGCCTATGAGAGGTGGAGGGAGTGGTTCTGTGAAGTGCGAAAACCTGTCCTGCGAGGACACCCATTGTATTCCTAATATCCCATTTGTTACTTTCATTTATTCCATTCGTTATCCACCACGCACGTACAAGCTTAACGTGTCTTCCATATATTGCACTATATTTCATACCACCAACGCACAAGCAACAGAGCAAACAAAACAACAGCATGAAAAATAGGAATCCAATGCATCCACCTTCCTTCTGCTTAATCATCCCCACTAGTCACGCTAACACTCATACTCTGACTCCTCAAACTTCCTCCACTAGTGCTCTTCTCTTTCTCTTTCTCCTTCTCCCCGGACCCACTCGCGACAGGCGCAGCACTCTCCACTCCCTCCATTGCATCGCTCTCCAGTTCTTTCTCGTCGACCTTTACCTCGTCCCCCGCCCACACGCGCATCGTGGGCTGCCACACCATCACGACGTTGTCCTCCGACACGCTCGCCGCAGTCCAGTTCTCTGCCTCCCCGGGCGCCCAGCAGAAGTCCGTCGGGCGCGCAGTGTGCCCTATATCACGCAGCGTCAGCACCATAAACATAATATAGAAATTCAGAAGAGAGTAGTATGAGACACGCACCCCCATGGACGAAGAGCAGCTCTGGGGGCCCGTCCTCCTGGTCGTCCGGCGTCTGCTCCTGCCCGATGAGATTCAGATCCCAGATGTTGATCCTGCGGTCGCTCGAGGCAGACGCGAAAATGCTCGGGTTGTGCGGCGACCAGCACAGGTGGAGGACTTCGTCCGTGTGGGATTCAAATACGTGCAGCTTCTTGCCGGGGGTGCGCATGTCGTGCAGGACCGCGGTCTGTGGAGAATTTAGGGCGTTATTAAGAGGGTGAGGGAGAGAGGGGGGGAAAGCACCTTGTCAGCGCTTCCGGTGACGAGCAGGTGCTCTATGGCGGGGCTGAATGATACGGCGAGGATCTCGGAATCGTGCGCTTGGACTTTTATCTTGGGTTCAGTTGGCGTCCGTGTGTCCCAGCTGTACGCACGGTTTAAATTAGCTCGCGATGAAGGAAGGAGATAAGGGAAGAGTACGCACATCATGAGCATTTTGTCGTCTCCCACACTTGCAAAGACGTTCTCTTGCGTGGCGTGCCAATCCACGTCCTAATAAAATCTCAGGATCTGTAAATTCGGCGTAAATGATACGAGACGTACGCCGACGACGGAGGTGTGTCCTCTAAAGACATTCAAGGGCTCAATGGAAGTCTTCGCTTTCGTGTATGAGTTGATATCCCTAAACACTTATTAGACAGAACAAAAGAGCATTGCTCAAAGACCACTCACCAATGGCACACCGTCATATCCTCCGAAGCGCCCAAAATGTGCCCGCTCTTCACCGGGTTCCACGCCAGGCCATACCTACATTTCCCTCCCTTAGCATTCCCTACAAGGAAAAAACTAGACAATGCACTCACCCCTCCCTATGCTGCCCCACGAGCCTCACATCCGGCCTACACACGCCCCCCCTCTCCGGCTCGCTCGAGTGCTTCGTCCGATCAAACACCAGCACCTCGCCCGTCACTGCCTTCGTTGCCAGAAGATCTGGGTTCTGGGGCATATACCGCGCGCGATTCACCTCCCCCGCGTGGTTGATCTTCTGCGTGACGGTGATGCGGGGTGCGGGGGGGACAGCGTGCCCGCCGAGCTCGCCGCGCTCGTCATCGTAGTCTGCGCGGTCGAGCTTGTCGGCGCCTGAGGCGGGGTGGTCGCGTTTGGGGATTTGGACGGTCGCGATTTGGAGGTAGTCTTGGGCTTGGCCGGAGGTGTGTGTGCCGAGGAGGAGGCGGTGGGTTGTGTAGGGTTTGTTGGGGTTTCTGTGTGGTGGAGGGTAAGTAATTGGATGAGTCAGACGAGATTTTGGGGAGGGGAGGAGGGGGCAGGTCGCACTGTTCTTTGTCTGGGAACCATTGGCAGGTGAGACTGGGCCAGTCGAGGGCGTGCGTGATAACCATATCGTAGAGGTATGGTGCATTTTTCTTCCTGTTGGGTCGTAAGAACAAGCCTGCTCCTGGGTCACTACGGCACTCACCATGTCTTGTACTCCTACAGACGGCGCACCATGTCAAGCCCGCGCACAGAAAAAGGCCACAACGCGTCGCGCACCTCGTTTATCAGCTTGTTCTCCTCCTCCGCGGCGAGATCGTCCTCGACTTCCTCCATTTGCGGCTTCATGGCTTCCGGGTTCGCGATCTGGTCGGGTTTTATGCGAGTTAGAGTGAATAAGGACTCAAGAGAGGATGGAGTGTGTGGATGGGGGTGGCTAGATGGAGGTACAATGTCAAGAATGGAGTGGACGCGACGCGCTAGTGTTTCTCACGGTTCGTCAAACTCAGCGGGCCCCAGGCACAAATATTTCCCTTTCACAAAGGGTTCAAAATGAAGACGGAAAAGACTAAGTGGAGAATTCAGAAGTAGAGCGTATCCATTCCACACTAGAGCAACACGGGTATAACTACGGAACCTCAGCCACGTATAATTCAGTGTTCGCTGCTGCTGACGCCGGGATTCAAGGGAGTGTGCACTTGTCTCGGAAGTGTTCAAAGGAGTCTATAGACACGGGCAGATGATATGCGGAAGGTAAGGTAGTACACGATTATGAGGACTTTTCCCACTTCGCTATCAGCTTCTCTAGGTCGAATCGTGGATCCTCGGGGTCTGTGACGACTGTGGAAGGGGGTGAAGGGTCAGCATACGTCGCAGTGTCGGGGGTAATATAGAGGTTGCATTTCGAGCCATTGTGTAAGAAGAGACGCGGGCTGACCTGTGGTATCTTTTGCAGCCTCCTGCTTTCTCTTCCACGCCAGCTTCGCCTCTGCTATCAGTCTCTCGCGCTCATGCACGGCATGCTCGAGCTTGTGTTGGTCGTGGGAGGACTGCAGGGACCGGCGGTGGTACCAGCCGTAGAGGACGCCACCGAAGAGAGCGGAGTACCGCACGACCTGCGGACACGGTCAGCACTCTGCAGTCGGGCACGGAGGGAGAGAGGAGGCACGTACATTGACTGTTGACGAGACCATGATGCTGCCTATGCGCGTTTGACCGGTCAGGCAAGGTCTGTGGTCGGGTGCGTGCAGTCCTGTTGGGGCGTTAGGCGGGCAGGGGGACGCCGGAGGAGACGCACCTGAATTTTTGGAGGAGAAGGTGTTAGCGGAGGCGTAGAGGTGACACGGAGAATTTCGGTAGTTGATTAGGTAAGCTAAAGATATCACAGGTCCGTCGACCGAAAGCCTCTTCGAGCACCATGACTGGTGACGATCCTGTGACTCTGGGACTATCTGGTTATGCTATGTGAGTATTGACCACAGGCCGTTTGTGTTTCCGTTGATACCTCTGAGCTCTCTCTGACGACGGAACGTCGGAGCCCCGTATCGACTTGGAATCACTCCTGAGAATCTCTATTCGCGTTCACTATGTCTCTCGTTCATCGTGGAGGATGCATCTGCGGCGCCATCTCATACAAGGTCACCGGACGCCCCCTGCTCAGTGCCTACTGCCACTGTACACTATGCCAGCGGTTTAACGGTGAACCCTCCCCCTTCGAATCAACTGCACCACGCTCATGCCCACATCTCTGACCAGCTGCAGCGTTTATCCATACCATCCACTTCCCTGTTGCCGCGTTCGAATGGACGCATTCTGAGCCTCACGACACTGTGCTGGACTCGTACGCTACCGCCGATAAACCGTGGAAGATGCGGTTCCGGTGCAAGAAGTGCGGGTGCTGTGTGACGACGCACAATTCCAGTGTCGACAAGCACAGCGTATATGGCGGTCAGTTGGAGCGAGACGAGAGCGGGAAAATAAAGGGGTGGGACGTAGTGAAGCCGACGGCGCACATCTTCTATGAGACGCGGATGCTGGATGTGCAGGATGGGCTGGGGAAGTGGACGGCGTATGAGGGCAGCTCTGAGCAGATAGCGTAATGTGTTCCTAGTGTGTTCTAACAACAGGTGCAATGGGGATTCGGACTAGTTACCGGTAATAGAGTAGCAATTTGAATTCATATCTCCTGTCAAAGTCCACGCAGGTCCACCATCATCCAGATTCCCAGCATCCCTCCGCAGGCTCTTCCTTGCGGCTTCGTTGCGCCAAGGTCAGTTCCAGCTGGCTGGCAGATACCCGCATTGCCAGCACAAGGCCAGGATCATATTCATAGCCATCTAATCGAAAGAAATACAAGCAAACACGCAGTCGCGATGTCAAACATGTTTCGCGCCTCGCCTTGGGTACCATACGACCCTACCCCCGACCCCCATCATCCCCACTCCACCCCAGCCATGGACGACGACGTCGACATGGACGCACCCCAGATATCCACTCTCCGCGAGGAAGAGACGCCCCCTCCCCAGCGCAAGTCTGCCGCCGCCTCGCGCAAGGGCAAGGGCGCTGCGAAGCCCAAGCCTGCCGAAGCGTGGGCTCGCCGGCAGAGGAACGACGCTGCCTCCGAGGAGGACTTCGACGAGCCTGAGGAGGAGGAGGACCAGCTCATCGACGACGATGACGACGACGACGCAGCGCCCCCGAAGCCCACCCCCGCGTCTGCACCCCCCTCTGCGCGCGCCGCCGACGCCGCGCAGAAGCCCACCAAGCCCGCAACGGGCAAGCGGAAATCACGCAAGACCGAGAAAGGGGCCGAGAAGGAAAAGGAGCTAAAGGAGAAGAAGCCACGGAAATCAAAGGTCTCACAGCAGCAAAATATGGGTGCGCCGAATCTTGCGCCCACCATGTTGTGGTTTGAAGTTAGGCCGACGGAATCTCACGAGGATCCAGGGAATGCGGACGGCAATGTTACTCATGTGGGGGAGCCGGAGTCTAGTGTCTCGAAGCCCGGGAGGAAGAAGGGCGCGTCGCCCAAGAAAGCGGCAGCGACTAAGGCTCCTAAAGTTAAAGTCGCTCCAAAGTACACATATCCTTCGTCTATATTTACTCCTCTCAGTGCTGAATCTTATTCTCCTTCCAGGCTGAAGCTTCCCGTGGTCGCGCCACAAGTGGACGATACTGCACTCAGCGAAGGTAGCTCGATCACTCACACCCTTCTCTGGTGTATGAGCTAACAGAAATCACCAGCAGGTTGCACGGCCACCGTGCCCTCCTCCCCTGCGACGCAGCACCTCGACATGTCCCCCGAGCCCGACGTGGACGACGCCCTCACTTCAGGGCAGCCCCCTATCGAAGAAGCAGGCTTGGAGAACGTCCCGATCCCCGTATACCCGCTCCCCTCCAAGCCCTTCCCCGTCCAACCACCCGTCAAGATCAACTCGGGCTTCGCCCCCGTGCTCCCCCTTGACAAGAGCGGGAAGAAGGTCCGCCACTGGCGCACCGCGAACCGCGAGATCCGGGGCATCGCGGGCGGACGGTGGTTCTCGCATACGTGGGTCGGGGAGAAAGAGTCCGAGTTCGCGGCAGCCCTGACGCTGCGGGCGGGCGCGGGCGCAGGAGCGGAGGGGGATAAGGCGAATATTGCGCTGCCAAAGCTACCCGCGACGTCGATCTCGGCGCCACCGATGGGGCGGGGCGGGAAGCGCGGGGGGAAGGCGGGCAGCGTGGCGTCGCGCACGGCGTCGGCTGCCCCTTCGCGTTCGGGGTCGATGGGGCCTGAGGTGCTTGCCCCCGTCGGCATACCGATCACGGTGACGAGCAAGCCACACGTGCCGACGAAAATGCGCGTGCTGCAGCTCGCGCCGGAGGCGGAGGCAGAGGCGGAGACGGCGGGAGGGAGCCAGTCGCCCGCTCCTGAGCCTGAGCCTGAGGTGGAGGAGGTGGAGGCTGCTGACGTGGAGATGGTGCCCCTGCCGGCAGAGTCATAGCCGCGCGCAATGCGCATGTATATCTTATTATCTTATTCCCGCACCCCATCTATCTACGGACCTTCTTGCTTTGCTTTCTGTACGGTACTAGTAGTAGTTGTAGTAATGGTAGACTTTCTATGCTCGAATCCCGCTGATGTGACGGCGTGACGCTGTGACCCATGACACGCAGATCGCTGGCTGAAAGCAGTCATTAGACCCTGCGCTTGCTGCGTACTTACACTCCTGCACGTCTTCCACGGCGTCGCACGACCATATCCAATCACTAAACACGGCGGACGCCTCCTGGGATGTCCACTAACCCTCCCTCCGTCTCGGATGTCGAGGGCGCAGGCACGCCTGTGAAGAAGGGCTCAGCATGGATATCGGCGCGGACGAGTGAACGTGGTGAGTCTAAGCACGGCTTCTATTGCTCTAAGCATTATTATAACCTCCGTGGGGACCATAGCTGTCGTCGCGCAGACCTACGCCGCCGACCCCAAGTACAAGAAGTACGTGCAGCAGGTGGAGAAATGTCTCAACTCGTTCGATAACGTGCATGAGTGGGCGGACTGTATCGCGTTTCTGAAGCAGCTGCTCAAGGTGCGCATTGTACCTCCCCGTGGCAGTTATTGGGAAGTATGCTGAATTAGTTCCCCCCGAATAAAGACGTTCCAGTCGTACATGCAGTTCAAGGAGATCCCGGGGAAACTCATTGTCTCGAAGCGCCTCTCGCAGTGCCTGAACCCAGCGCTCCCGACGGGCGTGCACCAGCGCGCGCTGGACGTGTATTCTCACATTCTCTCGGTCATTGGAGTGAGTGCCGTCGTCTTCTCGTATATGGTGGCAAAACTAAAGCGCGCAATACAGCCAGAGGGCCTTAAACGCGACTTACGGCTTTGGTCGTCAGGGTTGTTCCCGTTCTTCGAGTATGCCGCCACGTCGGTGAAGGTGCGTTTGGGGTTTGGCGGCGTTTGAGTGATTCACGCTGACGAGGAGTGCGCAGCCTGCGCTCCTGAATATCTACGACACTTACTACCTCCCGCTGCAAGGCGGACTGCGGCCCGTCATGAAGTCGTTCATCCTGGCTTTGCTACCTGGATTGGAAGAGGAGACTGGGGAGTTCTTTGAGAAGGTATGGGATATTCACTTGCCGCCGAGAGTTACGTGCTGAATGGGGCGATAGGTCCTGGGCCTCCTGGACCAAATTGCTGGCACGGTGTCCACGTCATTCTTCTTCCAGAACATCTGGCTCGTTATGCTCACCACTCCACCCGCGCGTGGGACGTCTCTCAACTTCCTTGCGCGGCGGCTTCCACGGCTGAATGCAGATGAAGGTACGACGGAGACGATCGCTTCCTGCACACACATACTAACGCGAATGATCTTTGGTCTAGACATCACCGCCATCGTCGGGCAAGATATTGGGCTCATGATCAGAGCCTTCGCGGCCGCACTTGAGGACGAGAACCTGCTCGTCCGGAGAGGCGCCCTGGATATCCTCCTGCAGACTATGCGCGTTGACAGCTTCGCCCTCCGGAAAGCCCAAGCTGATGACCGCACCATCCTCATGCGCGCCGCGACCGGGGTCGTGCTCCGGCGCGACCTGTCACTCAATCGGCGGCTGTATACGTGGCTTTTGGGCCCGGAAGAGAAGAGCGACCTCCAGATTGAATATTTGAGACAGCATGGGCTTCACCTGCTGAGTACTACGTTGAAGGTTGGTCGTTGTACTCTAAGGGCATGTGAATAAGGCTGAATCTTTGTTTCGCAGAACGAGATGATTGCGCCGTCAGGAGACTACTCGGAATCCCGGCCCTTCAAGATCTTCATCTCGCTCCTGGACAAATGGGAGATTGGCGGACCACTTACTGAAGTCCTTGTCTATGATGCATTCAAGGCTATCAAGAACCTGGTTGAGAATCCAGCTGATGGCGCTGAGGATGTTTGTCCATCCTTTGAATGCTGGAATGCTTGGTGTACTAAATCTCCCATTTTCTTAGTTGAGTATGACAGCAAGCACGCTGTATGAGGCCGTTGAGCCTCAAACTATCTGGAAGTACTTGCTGACATCTGTATTCGCTGAAATTTCTGGGGACGGAACTCAGTTCGAGGTCAGTGAAATGGCCCAGTTCCGTTCTCTAGCTAATTTACCTCCTTGACAGGCTATCCGTCTGGTCCGATTCATCCTGGAAACATTTACTCAAGATGAAGAGATCCAGCAATTACATCTCCCTGTTATTTTTGCGGCTATCGTCGACTTTGTGGATGTGGGTAATCTTTATCTATTGCCATTATCCTAGGCTCATTCCTGTTCAGATTCAGGTACAGAAAAACACTGCCATTGCGTCCTCCCAAACGGTCAGAGAAAGCTTAGTGCTCCTGGAGGAGATGCTGCGCCATATCCCGCATGCCGGTCTTATGCAGCGTCCTGAAATCACCGGTGAGGCGGCAAAAGCGCGTTTATCTCAGAGACCATACGTGTTTGCGTGCACTTTCTACAGCATCAAGTCGGTAGAAGCAACACCGGAGCCCACTGGGTCGTTTACCGTCCCTTTTGCTTCATCATTTGAAGGCTTGGTATCATTGAGCACTCATTGTGGGTTTGGTGGCGATGCTCCTGACAGTGTCCGAGAAGTGTTTTCTCGATCATTGTTACTCATGGATAGGCTCTCATCGAGGCTTGTAACTCCATTAACGATTTCATGGAATCCGGAAGAGTGGCTCTCTGTTCTTCTCCATATTCTCGAAAGCGAGGTGAGACGATAATCCCATCATGATGCAAAGCATACTGAACTTGGTGTTTAACAGTACGTCAAGTTCATAACCGTCGACCGAATAGCAACTTTGGCTGTCGCTCTCCATCGCAATCAATACTTGAAGCCTAGCTTAATCATTGATGGAAGACCAACAATGTACAAGATGGTCAACAAGCTTCTTCAATATCTTCGGCCCGATCGCGCTATATACCATGCCCGCGCGGTGAACTTGATATGGGCTCTCGAAGCATCGACCAACCACTCCCATGTAGAGTCCATACTGGCTCAGTCTATGACTTCCCCCGAGTCTCGTAATGTTAGTGAAGCGTATGAAGCATTTGGTGTCTTGTGGAGATTAACCGGTGATTATCTTTCGTGAATTTCATGTGCTTGAAATTGACTTGGCGTTAGAGGACAATCTGTTGCCTGGGTTCCGATTCAAGGTTCCCTTGATGATTGTTTTGGATACACTGAAGAGTGACGATCCTGGTCTCCGTCGGATAGGAGAAACCTGGATGCGCTGTAGCCTGAAGTCATATCTACGGTATGGATGTTTGTTTACTTTCTGCTGAAATTCTGAATTAATCTTTCGCAGCGTCCTGGACCCTATATTGTATGATCTATTGGATCCGGCCATAATACGCACACCTACCATCATGAAAGTACAAGGTCGTGAACTCCGAGGGTTTACCTACGAGCGACCGTTCGATCAACGCTATATCAACCACCTGCTGGAGTTGCTGCTCTCTATCATTCGATTTGGCGGACAAGGTTTTGCGAAAACAGCACGAACATCGTCCGTTGGACGTTCCCATCATGCTGGCCTGGTGCAAAGGGTTGAAGCCAGTGCGTAGTGTTTCAGTTTCCCAACAGCCTGCGGCTTACGTTAAGCTATGTAGGTGGTCTTTCAGATTCCGATGCAAGCTACTTGGACATCCTGGTTGAGATCCTCCAGAGGTACGCGTTCGCACGATGTGTTGTTTTTCCAGCACTAAACCTTTTCAAATAGAACGTTGCAGTCAGAGCCTAAGGGTGCCTGGTCTGCCACAATGCAACCTTTGAACAGCATTCTTCAGTCGACAGCCGTCGAATTACTGCAAGTAATCGTTGCAAGAGGGGAGGTTGATCCAGTTTCTGTGGAAAGCATAGAGGCAGTTGTTATTGGGAAATTATATTTCTCTGTCCACACAACAAGATTGAACCTACAAAACAAGCTTCTTCACCTTCTGCACTCCCTTATCTCTGTTTCGACCTCAGTTCTCGAGTCTATGCGTGACTCTACAGCTGGAAAACAACGGCAGGATGATAGTCCTGTCGACAGTGCGACTGCTCAAGAGAAATCTCCTGAACAAGCAGTTCGACATCCTGTGAATCCGCTATTGATTCAGACTTTGATTGACGGTATTTCCACTCGGACAAACCGGCCAGTGCTACAACACTGGCTAGATTTCATCCTTATGGCTGTTCCGCAATTTCAACCTGCTCTTCAAGCCGTCGTGGCACCTCTGAATGACTGTCTATGTCGCCAGACATCGGCAACTCTTAGCGAACTCCTCAGGTCGTCCTCTTCTTCGAGCAATGATCACATCGAAGATGTGGCTTCTACAGTCACAGATGCGGAAATCATCATGTTACTCAACGGCTTGGAGAGGTTAATATTGCTAAGCCTTGCCTATACCTTAGAGACAAGCTCGGCAGAAGATGAAACATCGACTGTTGAGAAATCTGAATCTGGCGGCCTGCTTGGTTATGTTTCCAATGTGTTCAGCTCTGATAGCACGCAGACTGGCACAGGAGAGCAATTGACAGTAAGTCTATTTCTACGTACTTTTCCGCGAACGTTGGAAGTGACACGATATTTCAGGCTCGCTCTTCGGGATATAGATCACTCGATGAAGGGATCCGTGTCTTGTTCTCTGTGTGGGCGTCGTTGATCTGGAAAGCCAGTAACCCGCCAACTTCAAAAGATGAATCGTTGACACTCATATTCAATCGCTCAAGGTTAAGATGTCGTCGTGTCCTCGAGCACCTATTCCGGGTTCAGTCGGGCGAAGTATTTGAATCGGTTGTTGATTGTTGGAGTCGAGATCTCCCTGTATGTACTTTCTTCTCATGCTCAGAGTCAGTGCTAATAATGTTTGGCAGATCGCAGCATCTTCTCCCGACGCTGCATTTGAGCTCATTGACATACTCCTCGCAAATGCACAAAATGCTGTACATATGATCTGTGAAAGCATTTCCATCCGCCTTGCAGGTGTTTCAGAGAAGACTAAGGGACGGGCCATCAACCCCAACCTGTTAGTATCCATCTATTCACAAACTCTCAGTATTCTAACTTGCACGCTTTCAAAGAACGGATACGGTCCTGTTCAGATTCCTCGAACAATATCTTCAGCGACTAGAAGGTCCTATTGCAATTCAAGTATGGGGCCGATATTTGCAACTGGTCAAGGAGATCGTTAGCAGCACGAGAGACTTCAAGATGCAGAACTTCCATGCCCTTAGGTTAGGACTAGTGTTTCAGCACCTTGGCAATACTAAAGTGACTTCATCAGGTGCTTGACTGTGCTAGCTGAGAAAGTTACGCAAACTACTGCCATGGAGGACCGCCGTATCCGTAAAGAATTGCAGGTGCGCTGATTGTCTCACTTCTTAACAGCTTGACATGCTAATCTCAGCATCTTAGGATAATTACGGGAAACTGCTGGATTCCTGCGTCATCTACGTCGGTCGCTCCTCTGACCAAGGTTCTTGGATGCGCCGCAGCACCAAGGAATCTCTGGTCACCAATGGTAGAGATTCTCCTCGCCCTGACCTTAAGGGTGACGACAAACCCGACGCAAGCGTAGCATCTCTGCCTCTTGACACGCCGAAACCAGGATCTGCGGAAGTAATCGGTCAAGTTAGTGGGGTTTTATATTTCCAAGCAATTAGTTTACTGATCCCTTTCATTCAGATTAGTTCCTTCATTGCAAACTCTGCGCTTCCAAATCTACGCAAGTTCTTGGTAGAGAACGATAAGGTTGCTACTGCATGCGGTAATGTGGTCTACTATATCGTCAATCCTGCTTTAAGGGGCAAGACCAGGTATGTGCTAGTATGCATAGTAGAATGAATGTTGTTTTAACTGCTCCTTCTAGGCCCATGGGCGTGGATGCTACCGTGATCACAATGATTCAGGAGATGACCCGGATACCTGCAGCTCTTAAGACTTGGCGAAATCCAGTTATCGACCTACTGAATGATAATAGGCTTTTCAACTGTCTTCCAGATGATGCAGAAAAGTGGAGTCCGGTTGTCAAAGTGCTCTTCAATTCTGACAAAACTGCATTCCCTGAATTGCTAGGTGCCTTTCTGCTCAAATTCAATTTAAATAATCTCACTGAACTCTTTGTGATTAGCGAAAGTCTATGGAACTCCATCGGCCAACATTTTCACAAATAAGGAGTACGAAATGTTGCTGAGGTCCCTGAATGTTCGGCGTTTGTCCTACGTCATCTTTACCGGGGACAAGAACTATTTCCTTACTCAATTACCAACGATACAAGAGAAGCTCGTTGATATCTTGCGTAACGTCTCGCATCCAATGGTCCAGAGCGAAGTGTTCCTATGCATACGCGTGCTGCTTTGTCGGCTTTCGCCGCACAATCTAACGAGCTTCTGGCCACATATCCTGACCGAATTGGTTTGTAATCTTCCGCTCCTCATGGTTAACCCTAAGCTGAAGGGCACTATTTAGTATCGGATATTCGAGCAAGTCATGACTAATCTCCCCTCAGACGGGTCTGAAGATCTTCAGCTTGTTCTTGCTGCAAGCAAGTGTTTAGATCTTTTACTCGTCTTGCAAACGGAGGAGTTCCAAATGTAAGTACTGCCTACTCTCAAGACTCTACTAGTCGCTAATAGTCCTTTGGGTAGACACCAATGGATCTTCATCACCGACACCGTCGACGCGATCTACCGCCCCGACGACTGGTTCCCAGAGGCGATGATGGACCAGCTTGCTGAGATCGCAGGCAGCCTTCCAATGGCGGTACGCCACTGCTTTCTATCCTTTCTGCCGATTGTTTCTGACTTTTTACTCTCATAGGATTCGCAGGCAATCGCCAGTCCCAGTAACTTATCCTTTAACGACCAACGCCCCATGCGACGACCTCTTTTGAATTCAATCCGACAGATCGACAGCATTCGCGACCTCGTTCCGTTCTTCTCCAACGTCAGCATAACATCGTACGAGAGCACATATGCTTGTGGCGGCAATGTCGACTGGGAGGCAGTCGAGAAAGGGATTATGGACGACATGTTTGACGGCCGTTGATTCTGACGGCCGTTCATGTTCGACTCGTTGACGTTTGACGCGGCCGTTGATGTATATATTCTTTGCTTTATCCATCTACCACCTTCATGTCTATTTTCACATACCTCATCTTTCATGGCATTCTTCGGCTGCTCACAAAACGCGCTCCGACGTGATTAATGAATGAGTGGAAATCCAGTTTTCGCGTATGTAGTCAGTAAGTAGGGTATGTATACAGGGACTTGGCACGGAAATGGGCTCCAGGTAGGGAGTAGAGTGAAAGCGGGAAAGCAATAATATAAGTAACCAAACACCGCGCAAGCGCAATAATGATCGACCCCCCCCCCCTCCGATGATATATGTATGTGCGACGGCAGCAGACCTAGAAGTCTCCCCAGTTGCGGCGGAACTTGTACTGCATTCGAGGCTGAATTAGTACTCAGCTTCCATAGCTTACCAGAGGGGAAGGACAGTACCTTGTATGGCAAGTTCTTCCTGTAGCAGTGAAAATCCAACGTGAGCACTCCAGCCTAAAGAGCAGAGAATAGGTGGAAGACACACCTCATTTTATCACTGGGATCACTTGGGGGCTTGTACCCGCCCTCGCCAGCGCCCCACTCTCCCTTCCGCTCAGCGTCCGTCCGCGCGCTCTTGAACTTGATCGAGGGATCCTGCTCGGGCGGCGGTACACGGGTATACTTCGGCTTCGGCGGGGACGGCGGCTCCTGCAGCGGCGGCTCGGGTACGATCTGCTCGTCATGCGGGTGCGCGATGATGGGCATCTGCGCTGCCAGCTCGGGAGTCGGGTTGCTGCCGTCTGCGGGCGCGGGGACATCACCCTCTTGTGTGGGTGGCTTGGGCGGTGCGGGGGGCTCGACGTACTCGTGCTGCTTGAGCGCTTCCTCGACGCTTATGCCTTGGAATTTGGCTTCCTTTTCCGCTTCTTTGCGCTCGATAGACTCGTGCATGGCGAAGTGCTCGAGATCTTCTGGGTGGTTGTAGGACTCGTCAGTTTGGGTTTCGGGTGTAGAGTGGAATTCCTCTGTAGGGGTGGAGATTAGATGTTAGTCGGGGCTAGGCTTGTGTTGTGCTTGCCTTCGTGGTGGAGGAAGAATTCTAGTATAGCAAATCAGTAAAGGCACATAGTAGTGATAAGTGCCCATACGTACCACTCTCTACATCGTAGTGATGGCCCTCTGCGCCCATGGTTGCGAAATTGGGTAGTGCATCCAACCCCACCTTCTCGAGCTCCTCTGCAGTGACTCTCCCATCTTTGTTGAGGTCGAGCCGCACTAGAACTTCTTTTACAATGTAGTCAGCCTTGTTCTGGTGCTCGATATCGTCCTGCTGCGATGTTAGACATAAGGGTCGTGCGACGAGATGTGGACAAGTACCTTAGACTTCTTCTGCGAATACACATGGTGGACGCCGTACACGGCCTCGATTTCTTCTCTATCCCAGAATCCATCCCTAAAATGTAGGTGTAAGATCCTCCATGAAGCTCTAGCCAACGATGCCTGTTGCTAACCTATTCAAGTCATGGAGCTGGAAGAAGCTCCGAATATCGAAAGAATCGCTGGTAGAACAAGCACGTCAGCGTTGTATTCCTGATATGTTACTTCTATTCCCCATAGCACTCACATATGGTGCTCCGAGGACATCTAACAAGAGAATCATATGAGCCTAGCCTTCGAGGAAGAGACGGTCGGACTTACGTGTCTCTGGGCATACTGCTGGATCGTCTCGCCAGCTGCTGGGCCGGAGCTGTCATGTCCTCCATGAGCCAGGGCTCCCCACGAAAATAAAAGGAACGACAGGGCAGAGAGAGCCAACATGGCTTCACGAAAACAAGAGAAAGTGAAGACCAGCTCAAGGGCGGGCGCTGTCTCCTTTGCTAGATTAGTCAGCCATTCTCAAGTGGCAGTGATCGTGGGGTACGCGCGCGTCAACTTGAATACGCTCGCCTTCCACTTTACTGTCACATTCTGCACTCTGCTCACTCTGGCGCGGGTGCCTCTGCTATTTCAGCTATAGGTTGTTTTCTGTCTTGAATCTGTTCTTTGATTCCGAGCTGGGTCGATCATTGCCGGGTCGATGGCATTCTGTAGACGAATCAAGATGGCTTCGAAGAAATCTGGGAGCACTCCCATCTGGATGCCGAGGTCTTCTGTCACATATATGTGTGGATGGCCTGTCTACTGTAGTCTCTACTACGGTCTACTGCTCTCCCGGCTGCGAAAGGACGCGTCATCTGAGATATTCGTAAACTTCCCGGAAGAATCAACGGAGGAACGCGTCATCTCTCTTCGTACAAAACTGCAGGAATTTATAATCTTTGGCCCCTCTGACTCGTTCTTTCACTCATGCTTTGCAATGCACTTTTCTTGGCTTCTCATAACCCGTTGCGGACGGCAAATGCTTATCAATTCAAGAACGAATATGCCTAGTAATATCCCGAATTTCGGTACAAGCCTTGCTAAATAGACACCAGTGTCGGGATATCGTCGTCACAATTCCACCTATCCATCGGAAATCGGGATATCCGGACGAGACCGGACGCACACACCGGCCACCAGCCGGAATGCTCGACTGATCTGTTCGCTCGCCGATAGAGTCGAACAAGTGCTCTCGAACCTTGACACGTAGTTTTGCATCACTGTCAATCTTGTCAATCTAATCTCCATACATCTGTCTTAACAGGCAAGCAAATCTGCCTGAATCATGATGGCATGGAAGCCTCTAAATTGCGTGTACTGGAAGTTTTTGTGCTCGGTTTCTCACCCAAGACATGCCCCTCGTGTATCGGAAATACTTGCCAGCAAGTGTGGGGTTCTGATTGAGGTCCCTGGAAAGATCACACTAAAGTGACTCAAAGGCAGCCCGGATAAAATTGGTATCTGGATTTCTATTTTCATTCATTACAAGGACCACGATTACATTAGGTTACTTCATACAAAACGAGCGACTATGTAAAGAATGTGTGATAAAGAAAACTGTTCTACAAGAAACGACTGTGATATCCAATACAGAGCCAATGATCTGCTAAGATGGGTGGGGAACGAAATCTAATGTTGGCATGTGTGCAGATCATCAGGAAGCTGTCCTTCATCAGGAACCCAGAAAAAAGAGCCTCAATAGTCCTACCAAATCGCCAGCACGGAACCTAGAGCTCCCCCAGTCAGCGCCAATCCAAGACATAATGCTTGAGTGAAAGCGTTCCCTCCGAGAATGCTCCATCTTGGAAGTGCGAAGTTTGCAGGAGCGAAGCTAGTTACGAGTGGTTGTGAAGGATTGTCGCCGCCACCAGTAATAGTTGTGTACCCTCCAGTTGTTGACACGATTTGCGTGTGCACGGTCGTAGCGTTGACGTAGAGCTGGCCTAAGGCATTGAGACCACCATCGTCACTCAAAAGATCTGATAAACGATTTAGGACATCGCCACGGAGATAAATATACAACGGAGACTTACTATAGTGAATATCAGGTCTAGGCCGCTGTAAAAAAATTTGCAGTGTAAATTAAGTGGAGATCAAGCCATGCACCTCGGGGAAACTCACGAAGAACCCAAACCAAGCATAATGCTCAATCCAGTCGAGTGTGTCAAGATAAGTGATCGTCTGATTCATAAAATCGAGGACAACTAGATAATACTATATTTTAAGCCTTGCCATATCATGACGAACAAAAAAAAATGAGGACTGACCACTATCATTGGTAGACGTCTCGGCATACTCAGTGATCCAAATTGGAATCTTCGGATATTGACCATGAACATCCCAGAGGTAGTTGTAGAAGCCTTCGGTGCCTGATCCGTACCTAGGGGCCGGAAGATATGAGCACATGGTGGGGTGGGAGTTAGCGTGTAAAAAAAGCAAGATTCACCAATGGAGGGGAAGGAAGTCGATGGTGCAGTTGGTACATGCGCCGAAGAAGGTCTGCAGCCACGGAAGGCCTGTGGAAGACGCAGTGACAGCTGGACCGCCGAGGCGTATTCCCGCTGCCTTGAGAGGCTGGATGTACTGCATCCAAAGGTGAGCTGCATCCGTGGGGTCCATATTCGATTCTGAGACAAAGTCGGGCTCGTTGAATGCCTGTAGGCGTGTTAAAAATCGAGGATAAAACTGTTAATGAATGATCCCTACGAGGATGGTATCCGCGCCTTGAGCCTTCACGGCATCCGCAAATTGGTCGATCTGGCCAGATCCCCACTGCATAGGAATATACTTGATGTTAGACGTGGCGAGATACGCAGGCGGGAGGTTCGCCCAGTTGTACTGCCAAGTGATCACGCTCTTCGTCTGGTTAGCGTTGTCGATGTCTCCTGGGGTGTCGCCTGCAGCGAAACCCAGACCGCGCTTGGGATTTTTCGCAGCCATCGCGGAGGAGGCGAAGACGGCGAGGCAGCACCATAGACCGAGAGGGCAGAACATCCTGGGCGGAGGGGAAGGAGTAACATGAGCAGTACCTTGCCCTGGCTATTTAAACGAAGGCCATGCTGGGCACAGATAGGAACTTGACCTCAGAAGCATTCGAAGCTGTGACAGTACGTGAGACGCATGATCAGGGCGAACTGTCTATTCAGGAGTTGACAGAGCCGACTGGCATAATGTATGTAGCAGCAAGGTCCATTTTGCAGTCGAGCGTTCAAAGTGTATTGTACATTTCCAGGGCATGAAATGTCTTCATTCGAGCGAGACGCCCGTGCTAGGTCTTCGATTCCCCCCTAGAGAGCGGAAGAGGAAAATATCGAAACGGAGGGACTAAGACGGAGTGCATGCGCGAAGAAAAGATGCCGCAAGAGAAGATCAAGGACAACCTCCGCTTTATGTACCATGTTGATGCGGTACCTTGTAATTGTCGGATGGCGGGTTCGGAGCCACACATGGGACAAATCGGCGCTCGACACCTATCAGGAAGATGCTGTGTGCCGAGGCGACATCCGGGACGGGATCATCTTTATGGGATCGGACACCTCACGCTGAGGGCGGAGGGAAGGAGGAGACGAAGCGCAGTGTGCTGGAACGTCAAAACCTGTGCCTCTTCCGATGGGATGTGTCACTTAAAGTCAACCCCATATGCACAGTGAGAAACTTGGACTCGCTTACCTTGTAATCATCCCAGAACCCACATAACCTGCCTGACGCTGTTCGCATCATGTAAGGAGAGAGAACAATGCCTTCCTGAGTAGCAATATTTAAAGAATTCGAGTACGATTGATCAGAAATGCATAAGAAGTCGGAAGTCGAGTGGGTGGTCCCAGGGTACGAAGTTCGTGATATGGTCCTTTGTATTTCGACAATTGAGCGGCCGCGTGTCGAATTTTGCCAATAGTTGGTCCAATAGAGAGGCGCCTATATGTGAAAAATTAGACGGCCTTTGTGCCTCCAAGAAAATGAAATCCAAGTTGAGCGCAGCTGATGCGCTCTTGACGAGTCCGACCGTTCTACAGTAGAGGACAAACAAACACGGTAAATTTGGTTTCTCGGCAACGGGAATTTTTGGCGTAAAATTGACTTCAGAT